>CAEGAE010032787.1:0-11532 GCA_903067095.1 Girardinus metallicus | reverse complement strand
ATGTCGCCAGGCCGGGAATTGAACCTGCGACTACCGGCATGAGGACTAAAGCCTCCATATGTGGGTTGTGCTTTGCACCTGCGCCACCACAGCACCCCCTTGTCCTGAGAGTTTTAGGTATCGTTACACCTCCAGTGTTTTGACATTTATAGATTTTAGTGCATTTTCTTGTTTTCTTCAGTTTAGTAATTTGTTTCTCAAAGCTTGTTTGTGTATAACTGATGCTAAGTTTAATTTACAAGACAAAATTTCTTGTTTTTGGTGAAAATGAACGGTCACTTTGGGAAGAAAATAATAAAACGATTAATCTTTTTAAAATACATCTTTGTAATTAGGGTGGATGTGATTGTATACTTAAAAAAAAAAAATTATCAAAATGATCCAAAGCGATTAAACCATTAAGACAAATAACACAAGGGAGTTGCATAAAATGATTCGCTCCTTTATAAAAGTGTTTCTGTTTCCAGGTTTTCCAAGCCTTTCCACAGCCACATAACCAATTAACCTTCATAAAAACCAAAAGGTGAGGTAAACGTGATGGATTACCCCTCACAAGGAACCGTCAGGTTTCTGTTGCTTAATTTACATAAAACTGAATTGGAATTTATGTCGACTACCCTTGGGGACAAAAAATCCCCAAAGTAAATGCCATAATTTAATCGTAGACAGTATGCCAAGTGTGGAAGCTTACAGCTGCATTAGGTAACTTTTATAAAAAGAAATGTTTTTATATATTTAAAAAAAAAAACTGTCCCGTGTTGTGACGGTACCATATAACTCCTTGTAGTCCTAGTGCCATTTGCAGAAATACTCTGCTCAGTCAGAAACGACCAATCAGAGCCAAGAGGAAGGTCTTATGGTGCGTTCGCACCGAACGCCATTTGAGCGTCAGGCGCTTCTGGTTTACGTTCAAAGTCTATGTGGAAGTGGGTTAGAGTTGTGGCGCGTTTCACTCGTGAAGCACTGCACATTTGAACTGTTTCAACTGTTCTGTTTGACGCGCAAAAAATCAGAACTTTCGCCGGTGTACTATCGATTGTAGCAAACTGCACCACCTACTGGACGTATGGACAAACAGCAGCTTTCTGCTCCGTGTTACACTAAATCTCCCCCAGCAACTGATCGCTAACAGCCTACTGATAGTAGCCACATAGGCACCCCCACCAGAAGGAAACAAACGCACCCGGCGTAACACTTCCATTCTATTGGCTGAGAGGTTGCCCGGCAACGGTACTTTTCTGTTCCGAAGTGAGCAGAAAATGATTCGCAAGCGAGCAGAGAGGTTTGCCAGCGCAGATTTAATCTGAGCAGAGACAGGTTTTAAGCGCGAGGAGAAAGGTTTGAGAAAGCACAGCGAATATTTGAAAGAGAGCAGAAATTTTGAGTATAAACATTACAGATATTGAGATGAAATCCTGCTTTCAAACTGAACATGTGTGCTCTCGAATTCGTTTGAATTTACAGAATTGAAGAAATATGTGATTACTAACTGCATGCCTGCATTTCTCTCAGTTTACAGAAAACCTCAACTTGAAATGTATATTTTTTATATATGAATGCAAAATGGGCTCCTGTAGGTTAGCCTCACGAAAGCCGCCTTGCTGCTTTTACAGAGGAACGTTGTCTTTGTGCTCGGCGTTCATAATAATTTCCCTCAGTGGCGCTCATTAAGGGTCTGACATGATGAGCTGGTTTCCACTACTTACCCGTGGCATTGAATGTAATTGCATTTCACAGGCAGTCGGGAGGCGAGGAGCGCGGAGCGAGCGCTCAGTTTATCTGAAATCAGAGTCTTATTATATAACCACAATTGTTAAGATAGTAAGCATGTATAGAGTGTGATTCCATATAGATTTAAATGTTCTTGATGAGGTCCATCAGGGAGATGCAGAAATATGTTCCTGATTGGACGACACGGTTCGATATAAAGTTTTGAGACTAACAATGGCAAGATTTGAGAACATAAACATGGTTTCTGGCTTCAGATTTCAGTAAAAAGGAGGAAAATTTACAGAGAGAGTAAATACTACTTGATGAATTTTCATGTTGACATCTTCCATATAAAATTGGATTTGGACGTTTGACCTAAATCTCCAGCTGACATTCAGATTTTACCCCATCGGCTTTGTTTTCGTTGCTGCTTCATTTTGTGCTGTGGCCTTTATTGATGATAGTCATAGCTCTGATCGATTGTTCTGGGGAAAATGTCAGGTTTAATCAAATAGAATCAGTGATTAGATTTTTAATAACCTCAATCTGGTGACTGGTTTTGGCACGTAAAGCATGAAAAATTAGTCGGAAGAAAATGTGAAATGACAAAATTCTCAATCAATGTATGTCCACTAAATAGGAAATAAGTGGATCAGATTTTTTAAGAATATTTTTCTTTCTCCCAAATTAACTTCAGTAATTGAAAAATGAAAAGAAAGTGGATTTTATTTTTTCCAGTTTTTAAAAACTTGTTGTTCCAGCGAGAGTTTCTCAGTAATTGTCCCACATATGTACTAACACTATGGGAATCTCTCAGCTTTTTCTTGTTAACTTCATTTTTTTGTAATTTTTCTGTGCTGTACATCAAACGGTTATAAGAATTTTACTTTAACATTTTTTTCCTGCTATGTTCAGTTGTACAATTTCAGTGGAAGCTTGAAATATTAAGTTATGTTTTTTTGTTGATAAAGCTGTCATGGCTGGGCATAAGCTAAAAAAAATTACATTTTAGTCAAGACAGCAGAAATAGAACCAGCAAAACCTAATTGTTTGTATAATTTTTAATTCGAAATAACAGGTGTTGCTTCTGATCATTTCTATTTGTTGATACAAGAAATTAAGAGTAAATTTCAGCCAAAAAACTCTGAAATTTTGATATTATTATCAGAAATGTCCTAGAAAATCAGTGGAAATTTTAGAGTAAAAAGTTGAAAATTTGCTTGGAAGATCTCAAAAATTTTGAGATAAATCTCTGAAAATTTCTAGAGGGAAAAAACATGGAAATTTCTGAGTTTCAAAGATCAAATGTTCGACTTTTGAAACTCGTAAAATTTTAAACGGTCACAATTTTGGAAGATTTTGTTAGATGTTTTTCTAGAAATTTCCTGAGATCTCAAAAATTTCAGATTTTTTTTTTCTAGCTGAATTCGGACTTTTCAAACTCCAAAACTTCAAAGTCTTTACAAAATTTGTTATTTTTTTCTAGCAAATTTTTTGTCTATTCGAATTCAAAATTTTCCAAGTATTTTTCTAGAAAATTTTATTATTTTCCTGGCGATTTTTTTTGACTGTTCAAATTTCCAAGTCTTTCTGAAAAATGTTAGTTTTTTTTCTAGTAAATGTTTGACTTTTCAAATTGAGAAATTTCCAAGTCCATCTAAACCATTAGAGATTTTTTTCTAGCAAATTTTTGACTGTTCATACTCAGAAATGTCCAAGTCTTTCTCTAGAAAATGTGTTTTTTTTTCGTCACAAAAAATATTCAGAAATATTTGACTTTTTAGCTCAGAACTGTCCTTGTGTTTTCTATCTAAAGTGGCTCCGCTTCGCTATTGTACTTCTTCTTCTTCTTCTTCTTCTTCTCTGCTTCAGAGGCTTTTGGCCTCCAGTGCAGACTATAGAGCTGTTTTCCATTTCTCCTGTATTTCCATCAGGAAAAGCTGTGATTAATTTGTGCCATTTGCGTCCTGGCAGAGGAAGTCGGGGAAAGTGCCCGCTGGAATCTTGGGTAATGATGTACGGCTCGGTGGAGGCTTCCTGGCTCGCCTCTCCAGCCTCGGTGCAGGAGGGAGGGCAGCGCTTTGTGCACGGATGTACACAAGGAATTCAATTAGCCCTTTTCCTCTAGTCCCTCTCAGATTCATGCCTGTCGTGCAAGCAAGCAGCTCCTGTTACAGCTGCGACATCAGAAAGACGCCTGGTTTCTGTCTTCTGCTCTGTTGTTGCTGCGCTTCCTGTCGTGTGCCATTGGCGGTTCCTCGGCTAGAGCGTCTGTCTAATGGCATCATTAAAGCTAGCCAGACAGAAAATGAAAAAGCACCTGTTACAGAGGGAATGTTGTGTATTCCCTGAACATTAAAGGGATATCTCATTGACTGTGAAGAGACGGCTAAATTAACTTTTGTAAAGCCGTGCCTTGTCCAGCTGATGGAAAATTAATTACAAAATGAATATGTAAGGGAATATTTTAATTAAATTTTTGGCTTGATAAATGCTGCACAGTCTCCTTTTCCATACACAATAGAATATTGCATAAACATGGGATTTATTTTATTGTTTTATGGTAAAAAAAAAATATATATATATATTTCTACATATGTGTAAAAGTATTTTCCCATTTCAGGCAATGTCTCAGCATAAAAAAATGCAAATATCACACAAAAATTAGCTTAATATAGAGAAGGCATGATGGCATTTTAGGACCATAGTAGCTAAACAAAAAATATGCAAAACAAATAAAAAAAAAACCTCAGAAATTTCTAGAAAAAAAAAACAAAGAACTTTGAGTTTGACAAGTTGCAAAGTTGCCAGAAAAAAATCTGAAACTTTCAGATTAATCTCTAGAAAATACTTGGAAATTTCTGAGTTTCAAAGGTAGAACATTTTACTTAGATATTTTTTATACTTCCATGTTTTTTTTTTTTTTTAAAGTTCTGAAATTAATCTAAGTTTCTACATTTATTTTTCTAGCAAATTTTGAACTTTTCAAATTCAGAAATTTCTGAGTTTTTTTTCTTAAATTTCTGAGATTCGTCTCAAAATTTGAGTCTTCTGGTGGAAATTCACCTCTCCTTTTTTTACATCTACAATGACCCTAATTGGTTCATAAAATAAATGTAGGTATCACACAAAGATTAGCTATTTATGGAAAAGTATGATGGCATATTTGGGGCATAATAGAAAAAAAAATTGGCAAAAAAAAAATGTATTCTGAAATTTCTAGAAAAAAATCCCACGGAACCTTAGTTTGAAGAATTGCAAATATGCTAGAAAAAAATCTGAAATTTTGGGATTAATCTCTAGAAAATACTTGGAAATTTCTTAGTTTCAAAAGTTGCAAATTTTGTTTTGAAATTTTTGAAACTCAGACATTTGCAAGTTTTTTCCTCAAAGCTCTGAAATTAATCTGAAAGTTTCTAATTGTTTTCTAGCAAATTTTCAACTTTTCAAACTCAGAAATGTCCACGTTTTTGTTAATTCTTTTGTTTCATTTTTTAGATTAATCTGAAAATTTTTTGGTGGAAATTTACCTTTTTTCTATCTGTTCTAGCAGTTTTATCTACCCTAATACACGTTGGTTCATAAAATAAATGTAAAAATCACACAATGATAAGCTAAGTACACAAAAAGCAGTTTTCAAATGTTTTACTTCTTTTTAAGGAAAAAAAAATTATCAAGAAATCTATAGCATTAGGTGAAAATGTAATTTCCCACAACTGGTTCTCCAAGTACTGCCCATTTTAATCACTCAAACACTAAATCTACCTTAATGTCCATTAATATGATTAGTGGAAACTGTTTTAGCTCTACCATTGAAGCCAATATCTGCAGTTTACCTGGTTTTGGACGTACAACCAATTAGCTCCAATAAAACTAAATAGAGCTCCTTGATTGGCTGCTTTGCAAATGCCAACCATTATTGTCCGAAGTATTATCGCAGCCTGTTATTTCAGCTACCCAATGGCATTTTCTTTCACAAATTTTGGATATGCTCTACAATTTCTTTTTCCTAAACTAATTTAGAGTTATCTTCCTCAGGAAAATGCACTGGACAGGCCTGGATCCAGTGTAGTAATTTGCTTTAGGGGACAGATTTCTACCCTTAATAAAGGAAATCATTATTTGAAAACGTCTTTAAAGTTTGTCTAATTACCTGAAGCGTTTAAAAATGCAATAAATTAATTACATTTTAAGGGTGAAGTACATCCTAACTCACTTCTGAGCGAGTCAGGATCTTGCTCATTAAAATCTGAGCGTGAAATCAGCTTATCACATTTCCAATCTGTGATAGATGAAAGGTACTGCAGTGTGACGTTTGTGTCCAGTTGCCTACGGTTACCTCGGTCCGCAAAGGCCGAAGTAACCGACTGAAGGGAGGTGAAACGTGGAGAAGATGTGAGGTCGAAGGCCTCCTCAGTGTGGACCTCGCTTTTATCTGTCAATCCATTTTCTATACCTGCTAAATTCTGTCCAGGGTCACGAAGGCCTGGAGTCCATCTGAGCAGTCAGCAGGGAGCGATGTGGTACGCCACAGGTTACCGGTCCATTTCAGCACGGAGAAACACTCTACAAACAACCAGCCACACTTTCACTTACACCTGGAGGTAATTTAAGGCTAACAGATAAGCGAAAATGTTTGTTTTTGTTAACATTTCCAATCTTGTTTAGGCATAAGATACTAAATGCATCTTTATAACGATACTGGCAGCACGATGCAGGCGTCTGTTTGTATGATGGTCAGCTGGAGGTTTGCTCACATCCTCACCTGCAAAATGTGTTTCTGTCCAGCGAAATAACTTTCAACAAACTGACACCACTGTGTAATCTGACCTGTTCCTTACCAGCTACTAAACCGATATCTTCTTAGAACGTGTAAGCCAGTTTACCAGAACTTACCAGATACTTTCCTGGAACTTACCAGGCACTTTCCCAGAACTTGACAGCTACTAAACAGCTCTTTTCGTGGAACATATCAGAAACTTATCAGATACTTTTCCTTATCTGAACCAGATACTTTCCTGAAACTTGGCAGCAACTTATCAGCTTGTTTCCCTTAACTGAACAAGATACTTTCTTTGAACTTATTAGCTGCTTTCCTGGAACTTGCCAGATACTTTCTCGGAACCTGCCATGCACTTTCCCGGACCTTATCAGCTACTTGACCTAGCAGCTACTTACAAAATACTTTCCTGGGACTTTACAAGATAATATACTGTAACTTTACCAGATACTTACCAATTATTGTCCCAGGAATTTAACAGGTACTTTTCTTAAACTTTATCAGGTACATTGCTGGAAGTGCTTATGTGCTCACCTGGAATTTACCTGATACTTTTCCGGTACTTACCAGCTTTCCTAGAGCTTACCAGGTATTTCAGGAACAGCAGTGTACAGGCTGACTGATAAGGTGGCACTTTCTGGTACTTAGCCGGTATTTTCCACACAATGTTTGCGACGATTAGCTGGTAAATTTAAAGAATATATCAGGGAAAGAAAGTGATTACTTTCAGAAAGTACCTGGTGAGTAAAGGTTGTACATATTACAAACAGAACTTAAGCTCTACAGTGAGTTGAGCTGATACTACACACTTAAACTAATCGGATTAGTAATGCGAAATGAACAAATAAGCTATCACATGTCTGCACAGATGAAGCAGACTGCACACAGAGATGGAGGGACCCATCAGTGATGACGCCACACTTTCTCATACTGTACATGCTGTCCAGTGAGGCTGAATTAATGGATTACAGTGGCACCCCGGGTCCATTTTTCCAGAACCTACTGGTGGAGCAGATGCTCACTGGAAGCTATCTGCTCCAGGAGAAGAATATGGTCATTACCTTCAAAATAAAAGCAGTTTTATCTGCAGATTGGATCATTTAAATGGA
Source organism: Girardinus metallicus (assembly GCA_903067095.1). Lineage (NCBI taxonomy): Eukaryota > Metazoa > Chordata > Actinopteri > Cyprinodontiformes > Poeciliidae > Girardinus > Girardinus metallicus. The sequence goes on along the minus strand of CAEGAE010032787.1, from coordinate 3,933 downwards.
GTCTGCTGTAGATCCTGGGCTCCCCTTTATGCTTCTTTCTCTCTACCGTTGTTCTGTTTATCTGTGCTACCCGTAAATCCGTCCTACCTTGTGGTAATGCGCACATTTATAGGAGATCTGCTTATTCAGCAGATTTCCTATAAATACGTCCTAATTGTGGAAGTTTCGTTTCATGTGTTTTATTTCATTGACTGATTACGGTAAGGTTTATGTAATTTATTTTATACCTGGTTTTCATTAAGCTGCTGTGTTACTTCATGTTTTAGTTTACATGACAGGCAGCTTGTAAATATATTTATTAATGGTTTTAGTTTGCCGTCTGCAATGTCGTTACTACTGTAAACAAGTCAGTTTGGACAAAATACGTTGTTTTGTGGCTACTCTGTCCCTATATTTTAAAATATTTGAGTTTAATTACACTTGTTTTTATTATTATACTTAGCTAAATAGTGACACTATGTGGGATTGAAGCTGGGTAATATTAGTGTATATTAATCATATCCTATCATTTCAGGTGCACAGTGACCTGCGCAGTTCGGTGGACACATTGTGGCTGCGCTGCATTTGATAACAGACATACAACGTATTAACGCGCAAAAAAAGAGTTGCGGTGATCTGTATTTGTCTGTGTTTAACTTAATTCCAATACAAACGTGTTTCCCCTGTCTGATACTGTTCTTACAAACACCTTTGTATTTAAAATATTTTCTAACAGGTAGGATATTCTAGTTGAAGGATTAGCTTTTCATTTTAAACGGGTAGGATATTCAGATGAAGGAATATTCTTGTGGTTTCATCATGTATATAAGTTGTTCCAATGCTAAGCTAAGCATAGCTCCTCAGCTTCCACTTCAGGCCCGTCACTCAAATATTGTTATCCAATGTATTTAACATTAACACAACCCGCTATAGTTTTCTGTGTGTAAGCATGACGGTAGCAGTTTTGGACACGTAGCATCGACAGGTAGACTTAGCTTAGCACTCTATCCGTGCTACGGTAGGAAAATCTGACTTTTAAGACCTTTAAGACCTTTATGAATGGGATTTATTTGCGGACAGAAATGTACAAACTTAATCCAGGTAACTGACTATAAATTTGCACTTACCCAGAATAGACACAAAAAAGCCATTTAGCTTGCTAGCAATAGTAAGTTAGCAGTGAATTACAAAATTTAAGACCTGTGATTAGCATATTACAGGCTAACTTACTTTTCAAAATGAATTTAAGACTTTTTAAGGGTCCGCATACGCCCTGGTTTGGAAACCTTAACATTTGTAATGGCAGGACAGAATTTTGCAGATCAGATTTGCTTTTATATTATTTTTACTGAGTATATTTTATTTACCTTTCTTTTCAAATTGCTTATACCAATAATCTGTGATTGATTGGTGATCAGATGAACTTATACCCCAGAGAAGCAGGAACTTGAGAGCCACTGAAGTTGCTCAGAACTCAAATATATCAAAAATAAACATATTTAAAAAATGCTTTTGTTTACATAATTGAATTAGTGAGGTGTTTAAATGAGTGTTAAACCGATGAGTTTAGTCCACTTGAAAAAAAGATACTTGCATTTAAGCCTAGAGTTGACAGAAAAAATCTCCTTAAACTTGAGACGTAAACCGTAAAAATTTTAATTTTGAAAGAAAAAATACAAAATTTAATAAAATTGTTTTAAATCTATGGATAAAATGAGTTGAACACCTTAAATGGGTTGCTTTCTCTCTAATATTTCAACCAAATGTTGCTTATTTATGCCAGTAGTTGGTATTTCTTTCTTTATTGTCCATATACATAAATGCCGAACACCATAAAACATTTACAGCCTTCGCTAGTTCGCAATGCACGTTTCCAGATGGGCCTTTAACAACAAAATGATTTTATGTGAAATAGCTTACTTACATTAATCAAATGTTTGTGAGATTGTCTCGGACTTACGGCGTTTAATCTCCTTAGCCGGCCTTGGCAGCCATCTTTGTCAGATTGTATTGATTGTCAGGGAAGTACCTGGACTTACATGCCTAATTTGTCATGAACGGCAGCGGTACACACCCGGTGCCACTCCACCGGCTCGATTCATCACCGTATCGACCTCCATCTGCTTCTTCCTGTCCATCAGTTATAGTTTTAGATTAAGGCGACACGTCCGCGCTCAGAAGATTCCTTTGTGTTCATCACAGAAGCCATAAGTCTGAGCCTCTGGGTTCGGATTCACAAGAACATTTTCTCCAGCTTTCACTATTTATCTCCCGTTTTTCCTATATTTTACCTTCATCTTTCACATCTCGTCCCTCTTTCATCTTCTTCTGGCGTTAGATTTTCTCCTGACATGCCAGGAGTAAAATAAATAAATAAGAGTGCTCTTTCCTTGACTGATGGTTTCCAGCAATAATTAGAAGGTTCTGACTCGCGGGCTGTCAGGTGAGAGTTTATCTCAGCGCCCCCTGGAGCCTCAGAAAGGTCAATGTGCCTCTTAATCAAACATCAGCCAGGCCAAGTCTGCTGTCAGATGGACGGTTCTGCTTTCTCTCCCTGCTGAGTTTAAAGTTTGCATCCATCTGCTCCCTGAAACTTACCCTGAGCCGCAAAATATGACGCCAGCTTTGCTCCGAGGAAGCCGAGCTAAATCTGATGGGCGCTTATGCCAGAAACATGGGACAGTGCATGTTTGATGTGTCTAATGAATGTTAATTAGTGCTCAGTGCACAACAGAGGTTATATAATACTCTTTTATTCTAATCGTTCCCATCTAATTGATAAATACAAGTTGTGGACAATAATATAAGATTAAAAAGGGGAATTGCTGTGCCTTTTCAAACACAAGAATGGAGTGAAAAAGGTTGAATTTATTGTACTTTTACCCCAAAAAGGTTTGAAAGTCCCTTGAGAGAGGGTTTGAACATGCGTGTTCAACAATACTCACCAAACTGTTGCCAATTCAGTAACTTTGTTGCTATATTTGGCATCAGGCGGGATTATATAACTGAAAAGCTTATCACGCTACAAGCGTTTGATATCAGTCTGTCCATAATTGTTGATATTGCCACTTAATTAGTTTTTATTAAATGAAATACTCCAAAACTGGTGGCATGACCTTTCCTGTTGGGTTTTTCCTCCACGCCGTTGTTTATTTTTAAACTTGAAACCTAAAACTGCTGCTGCGCATGTTACTCAACTTAACTGGTTGTTGCTAGGTAACCAAAAAGAAAGTGGGTGAGTTGCTAGGAAACCAAAGCGCGGGCGAGCGAGTGAGTGAGTCGATGGAACCAAGTACTGGTGTCGGTGTAAGTTTGATTTGTTTTATATTTCTGCCTCTTTGCCTTCATCTCAGTGGTGACACCTTGGTTAAATAAAACTTAAAAAAAACATATTGAACATCTGTTGGAATGATGTTGATCCTATGTATTGAAAAAAAAAAAAAACACAAGTTTTAACTTCAGCAATACGTTTTTTATTTCTAAAATTTGAAGTTGTTTGCAAAAAGACCAGTTCATAAAAGAAATATCAAAAGGTCAAATTTAAAAAAAGATTTCTTACCCCGGTTTGTTTGTATGCAAACTCCCAACCAGAACTAAAAAAAAGCGATGCATTACTTTTACCAAAAGTTATTAAAGCTGATGGCTTATCAAGCTAACGCTTACTAAAGCTAAAGGTTATTAGAGCTGATGGCTTATCAAGCTAACGCTTACTAAAGCTAAAGGTTATTAGAGCTGATGGCTTATCAAGCTAACGCTTACTAAAGCTAAAGGTTATTAGAGCTGATGGCTTATCAAGCTAACGCTTACTAAAGCTAAAGGTTATTAGAGCTGATGGCTTATCAAGCTAACGCTTACTAAAGCTAAAGGTTATTAAAGCTGATGGCTTATCAAGCTAACGCTTACTAAAGCTAAAGGTTATTAGAGCTGATGGCTTATCAAGCTAACGCTTACTAA
>CAEGAE010032771.1:0-17652 GCA_903067095.1 Girardinus metallicus | reverse complement strand
GTGAAGGAGCAGCGGCTCTACTCTGAGTCCCTCCCGGATGACCGAGCTTCTCACCCTATCTCTAAGGGAGAGCCCAGACACCCTACGGAGGAAACCCAGGAAACGGAGGTTTACAGATTCCTTCTCTACAAATATTTGGCAACTTTATATGTTTCACTAACACCTTGCATGCCTAATACATTGCATTGTTGAGCAGATTACTTTGTCACAGGGGATGTAGTTTTTAGTTTTCCACTCTAAGAATTTTGCTGTAGGTCATTGTCCTGCTGCATAAAGCAAATGTGTAGGAGCTTCAGAATTTTTTGTTAGAGAGGACTATTCATGAATCAATCGATAGCAGTAAGTCTTCCATGATATGAAGAGAAAAAAATTTGCTTCAGACCATCACTCATCAGTAATAATATGTTTGACTGTTTGTTGTCTGTTAGCTTAACCCAAACGTACCAGGACACGAAACATCCTAAAAGTTAAACTTTTGTTTCACTGGTCCACAAATTGTTTCCCCAAATCCTTGACAATCTTGAAAATATTTTTTGGTTAATGTGAAATGGATGTTTGCGCTTTTTTTTTTTTTTTTTTTGTCAGCAGAAATTTTCACGTTTGTACTCCCCTATTAATGCCATCTTTACCAAGTGTGTTATCTCTGAATAACAAGCTGTAACCTTAACTGAGGCGAGTAAGGTCTGCAGTGCTTCGGATGCTATTCTGGGTTCTTCTGTCATCTGAGTGAGTCATTGTCATATAATGGAGTTATTTTCCTAGACCGGCCACTCCTGGGAAGATTCGCCACTTTTTCATGTTTTCTCCATTTGTGGATAATGCCTCTCTCACTGTGGTTCACTGGAGTCTCAAAGCATTGGAAATGGCTTTGTAATGGTTCCCAGACCGATAGATGTCAGTGACTCTGTTTCTCGTCTTCTGTTGAATATCTTTAGACTGGTGCCTAATGTTTTCCATCTTAGGTCTATTTTAGCCTACTTCATGAAACTTCATGCTGTCAGGAAGGTCCATTTTTAGTGACCTCTTGATCAAATAGTAATGGGGTCTGGATGTGGGCGGAGAAACTTAAGCAAAACAATGTGGCCAACCACAGTTAATTCATACATGTAATTATATTTTCGCACGTAGGTCAGTTGCTTTTTTTTTTCTTCTAATACATGAAAACTACTTTCTACTACGGTTATTTTTTTGTCTAAAATTAGTTTGATGATCTGAAACCTGACAAATAAAAAAAGCAAAAAACGAGAAGACTAAATCTCAAATATTTATTCACTGCATTGTTTTTTGACATGAATAATGAGGTCAGGGTGAACAAGTTTAACTTTTTAGGATCTTTGGAGAACATTACAGCTGTTTTACATCTCCATAAATCAAATACATTCCACTTCCACCATAAGGGAGCATGCGCCTACGTTTAGTTTCTCTTCAGGCAATTGAAACATAAATTCAGCCCTGACGCAGGATGCAAAGAGAGGAGAGAAGAGCGGCAGACAGGTTTTCACCCCACCTCGGCCAGATGTCAAGACACTTCCCAAGCAGAGTTACGGGGCTAACAAGTGATTTCAAGACAAACAGCAGAGGCTGATTTTGGTAATGCTCTAATATCGGATTCGATTGTTTCTCATATATAGGCAAAACATGAAACTGCTGTGCCACAAGTTACTCAACAGGTTGTAGCTAAGTAACCATAGAATGAGTGAGTTGCTAGGTAACCGTTGAATAAGTAAGTGAGTTTCCTAGTAACTCATTCTATAGTTGCTAGGAAACCATAGAAGGAGTGAGTTGGTAGGTAACTATAGAATAAGTGAGTTAGTTGATTCCATCCACCTTGCTTAGCTACCTTTGAAAGGTTTAGCAGCTAAAGCCTTTCCTATGACTACATCTCCCAGAATGCTGTGCTGTGATTATTCTATCAGATGTATTATCTATTGATATTGATCATGTGTTTACTGATATATGTATTGTTATTGATTTATTGCCTCAAAGTAGATTTTTTTTTTTTTTTCCCACAAGACGTCAGGTAATATTTGTGGCTCTAAACACATTTCATTCAGCTGGGGTCAAAAATGATTCTTTGGATTGTAAAGATGGCAGACTTAAAGAAAATTTCACCAACATTAACAAAAAATGGTGCATAGAGATCAAATTTAACAGGAAAAACTAATTATTCTCACAGCTAGTTCTGTTCGAAACCAGACCGTGAAAGTTCAGAGTATTTATACAAAACTAAAAAAGCATTTTCAAAGTAATAAAGAAGCCAAAATGTCTTTTTCAACTAGGTTTGCAACTATTGAATGTCTGTGTCTTGTTGAGAAACTATGCGTTTTTCCATCCATTTTGGGAACCAAGCCTGTGTCATACAATACAGAACGTTGTAGCAAGATGGTGGACACCCCTATTCGCTGTCATGCTTGTTTCTTCGTTGTCAATTTGTCTGGCCCATCTGTGACGCAGTGGTTTGGGCCAAAGTACCAGATTTGGAGTTTGGGAACCTTATTCTTCTGGCGTAAACACGCAACAATGGTTCAAAAAACAACCATCGGTGGAAACACTCCATTGTTTTATTGTTGAATCATGAACTCTGACCTTAACCGTGGCCTGCAGAACTTTAGATGACGACCTTTTGGAGTAATTCAATGGACCAAACTTCTCCATTCTTTCTCCAATTTGTTGATCTCATTGTGTTTTGCCTACTTTGTGTTGTCAGATAGGTTCTTCTTTAAAGGATTTCTTGGTCTGACCTGTATCAGATCTGGGTGTAGCTCCTGTATTTTTATGAAAAAGTTCACGTTTATCACCACCCTGACTTGTATTCAATAGAAACAACATGTAGCCGACTAATAGAAACCAGGTTCTTCTCACTTCTTAAAAACAACTGAAGCATTCATGGGGAGAGATTAAACTTTCTGAGAGCAAAAGGACTCAATTCTTAAATGCTGTTTCATTCTACACCTACATCAAGAAGCAGAGTGAAGGAGATTAAATGATCACCTACATGGAGACGCGTTGTGGTGAGAAAAACGCCACGGTACAAGTAAACTGCATAATGGCTGCTGCCTTGACTGATAGGTGTTGAAAGGTATTCTCCCACTTTTTTAAAATCAAATGTAGAACTGACAACACTTTTTGTTTTAAATTAGACACAGATGATGTTTTATAAGCCACCTGATCAGGTATTATAATGCCTCATTTCCTCAAATTAATTTGCATTGATTTTAAGGAATCAACAACTACTGCAAGTTCCTTAGAGATTAAAGAGCAGAAACCACATGGAGGAGATGCTGGCAGGTCCACTGACATCCCCACTCAAAATGCAATTTAAAAATGGAAGCAGTTGGTTTGACTAAGCAATAAAACGCAGAAGGACAGAAGACCGAGGCGGCGGCGGAGGGAAAGACCAGTTAGCTTTTTTATAAATCAACAGCAATTTCACTGATGACTCCATCTTAAATTTGATTAAGCTGGAGGTTTTGAAGTCCCCTAACAAAAAAAAAAAATCATTTATCTAATTCCCTTTATTGGTAATAATGGTGAGTCCCTCGTTGGCCTGCTCTAATCAACTCCTGAAAGTTGATTTCCACTCAACTTTCAGGAGCAGCGATAAAGTGGCCTCAAGCTTCACTGTTCATCATGAAAATGCTGCTCATAAAAATGGCCGCTTCTCTTTTTTCAACGTCACCTAGAAAAGAGACAGCATCTCCAATTTATTTATGAGATTGTTGCATTTTTACGAATATCTGAGCTGTTTAATATTTCCATGGTGTCTGTGGCATGAAACATGTCAACTCTGAAAATACAAGAAAACAGTCAAATAGAAACACTTTTCTCAAGTTTTACAGTGTTGATTCCTCTAAAAACAATTATATTACATGAAATAAAGCTGTAACTGTTACATTTTATTACGTCAATTTGATTTCTTACTTATTTCAGTTACATAAACAGTTAAAATAATTTTAATTTAATTAATTTAACTTAAATTTAGTTCTGTTTAATTAATTTAATATAATAAATGAATTAAATTGCTCTAAGTATTTTTGAATTTGAATAATTTTCTTTTTTAAATGTATTGAACTTGATTTTGTTTTTTTTATAAAATTTTTTCAACCATTGCAAAAAAAATTCTGAAATTACTCAGGCTTTTTTTATACAATATTAGAAATTCATTAAAAGATGTAAATGATTAAAGCAGGTAAATATATATGAAAAAATCCCACTTCTAAGTTTTGCATAAAACATATTGAAAGACAAAATTATATTTATTTTGTACAGTTTTGGCTTAATTACTGCTCTGAATATGTTATTTTTTCAACAAACTATCTTTTTGAGTGTATGCTCAAAATAATTATTAATCAGTTACTAATTTAGTTGAAAATTCTTTCAATAATCAATTAATCACAATTAAATAAACTGATAATGACAAGACATTTTTATTAACTAAAATAAATAAAAATGATAATTTCTGAACGATAAATAAACTTTAAATTCTGATGAACATTTAACACTGAAACTGGAAGACATTTTATTACATATACAAAATAAATAAACAAAAGAACAAATAAAATTATATATAAAGTATTTGTAAACAAAATTGTTCTTCAAAAAAGGTCTGGTTGAGATGAAAACACTAAACAGAAGACTTTAATCATCCAGTTTTTGGTAAAAAGAGAGAAAACAATATATAATGCAAATGAAAATATTTGAGTTCTTTTTAATTTATCAGCTGAAAATGAGCCAAACTATGAAAACACAAAAAGTACTGTAACTGATTAAAAACTAAGCAATATTTAAAATTAAACCAGAAAACACTCTTAAAACTACCTGAAAAGTGTGGATGGACCGAGTTGCCAGGTTAGTGATTTCATCCCTGTGCAGCATCACTGCCCTCATTAGTGCACTCACTTTCACAGGTGAGGCTACTGAAAGATTTTTTTTAATTAAAATTTAAAAGAAAATTTGTTTAATTTAAAAAATTTGCCACCTTTTAAATTAAATCTATTAATTGAGTCATAAACTGAGCTGCTAAAAAGTCACATCAAGTGTGAGATTAATGACCATATCAGAGAAGGAATGAAAGTAATGGTCTAATGCAAGCAGAGTTAAATACATATTTAGTTTTACATACTGTTAAATACTGTACATCTCTGTGTATTTATGGCCTGGCAGTCCTGACATTTATCAGCCGCCTTATTTAGAGTGAGTTTTGTTTTTTTTTTGGTTTCCCAGATTGGATTTTGATATTTCTTGGACTGTTTGAATATCCTGCTTCCTAATTCTTTCCCAACATGTGTTTTATTCATTTGTTGTCCTGCTTTTTTATTTTTTACCTCGTTTCTGTTTCAGAGGCTCAGGTGGGTTGTTTTTACAATAGATGTGATGCAGTTTTTTTTTGTATTAGTACCATAAAACAAATACATTGAAGTACAAGTACTGTACAAGTACAAGTTCCACAAGCTCATCATTGACACGCCAATGATGAGTTTGTGGAACCTTCTGGCCGGGATTGCAACTAAAACCAGGTGTGTCTATGAGAACGGTTTCGTAATCTCTAATGAGGCCGTTAAGGTAACTTCATGTTCGGTTTAAGAAGCTGGGAGCAAGAGGGTGAGAAATTTTTATCCGGGGACTTCCCAGTTTATTTATTGCCTTCTCCTTGGTGCCTGACTTTTTGGCTCCTGCTCCGTTGCGACCCGCTCCGTCATATCTAATTCTACACATGAAGTCACACACCCATTGCTGGTTTTATGTGAAGACAAACAGGGTTGCCAGGTTGAGTTGGTCCCAGCTGGAAGGGCTCTCACAGTTCCTAAATAGGAACCCAAAGCAGATTGGTCAAGAACCTCCCATTGAGGGTTGGAGAGAGTGTGTATGTGTGTGTGTGGGGAGCTGATTGCATTTCTAACATGGCTCTGTACTGCACGCCCCTCAAAGGTGAGAGTTTGTGGTTATTTAGGAACCAAAGCCCTCTGTCGGACTGGTGGCTTTAATCCTCCGTCACCCACCACTCATCCCATCAATGTGGCCGCTCAGAAATACAGGCACTGTGGACAAAAGGGGCCATCGGGGCATCCAGGGAGGGGTTAGTATTTTTAGGGAGGGCCCTGAGCAGCTGCTGCTTGACACATGTCACCACCTGGCCCTGAGGACACCGTCCGCATTGTCTAAATTAGAAAAGCAGAGGAAGAGAATGGAAGAGACCTGCGAGTGTAACGTGTGTGAATGGGACCCGGAGGGTGAAGAGGGGTGTCTTATTAACGGCGGGGCCACACACACGCCGGGTAACTATACAAGGGCAAGCACACGCCTCACACACGCCAATGACATTGCCCTTGCATACCGGTCATTCTTCAGCAGGAGACTGAATGCAAAGGTGTAGAGTATCATGGAGGGCTTGTGGCGTTTCACGGTGTTATTAAACCTGTTCAGGGAAACAACTGCGACGGGGTGCAGGGGGCATCCCGCCTCAGAGCCAGGGGGTCAAGGACTTTCCTCTGCATGGGAACGTCAGTGGTCAAGAGATTTTAAATCAAAGGGAGGGAAAACATACATGTCTATCTTCTCTATAAGCTGTTTTTTAAGCCTTAATTTGCATTGTGGAGCTCCTCAAGGTCCCTGTCAAGTTACCTTGAAAATCTTTGTAAAGCTATGAGGAAATAATTCTGACAACGAAACGCACAAAAAAAGATAAGATCAATTAAATGTGAGAATGCTATTTACTCTAGGCACAATGCTCAGATTTAGTCCATTGCTGTTTGTTTGTTGGGGAGAATTAAACTAAAACTTTTTTGCAAATAAATAAGACTGAACTGATTCAAATCTTATTTTCTCTGCAGAAATTGTTGAAAATTGGCACCTTAACACTGAATATGTCAGAATACAAATATTAACATTTATTATAGTTAATTTGTCTTACTGATGATTTATTTGCTAAACTCAGATATCGTTTTAGCAAATTTTGCTGCTTATTTAAATTGGAGATGCATCAATTATCTGCAAATAAGATCCTAGAAAATCAGATTTTTACCCTTTTCATTAAATTAACATTGAGTACAATTTAAGATGTATTATTATTATCACTGTTATTAATAGAGACATATACATTGATGAATGAATTGTGGTAATGTTATAATTCCCTCATTTTCCTTGGATTAAAAAATATCAGCATCAGTCAAAACTGGAATTGGCTTCTCAGACCTCAAAGAAAATGGAAATCGGTCTCATCCAGAAAAGGTCTGATCTCTGTCAACATTTCAGGCTTTATAATTGCATTTGTTTCATGTTTACCATTGTCATAGATTAAGCTGTTGCTTATTGGGAATATCAAATGTATGAATTTGAGCTTCACACACCGTCTCACCTTGATTTTGTACAGCCGGCTGTTATCGGCACCAAGAGAGGACGGCTGCTGAGTCCGATTGTTTTTCTGCACAAAGAAAGAAAAATCATTGCAAATGAACAAAAATGAAACAAGGTGAGAAACAAGGCAAGAAAAAAAAAAGCTTTACAAACTGTAACAAGATCATTTGAAGCCCCGTGTTATTCTTATTTTTGTCGGCCACCGACTGGGGTCCTCGACGTTTCAGAGCGGAGCCAGCACAGACTTAAAGTGATGTTCATGTGATCATTGCCCTAAACATCACTGCAAGTCTTAACTGCCTCCGGTCCATCCGAACGCTGCTCACAATTTCCCCGTTATCCCAAAAACACTGACAAGATTTAAAGTTCACCTGAAAACTGAAGCACAACACGCATGAGGCTGACCTTGTCAAACTAAAAGAAAATGAGCTCCTCCTTCACAGATCTTCTTCCATCTGCAAGTCTTTGGGACAGATGCTGCGAGAGAGTGAGAGGAACTGATTATTTTGACTTCCTTTGATTCCTCCAGAAATGTCTGGTTTCTGTAAAAGCAAAATGATTGGAATCAGATACATTTTTAAAAGTTTTCTGAAGCCTTGAGGAAGAAAATGGACATAAATTTTTGTTTCCTAAAAAAATTTATAAATGGATAAAAAAAAAAATCTAAGTGCACAAATTTCATTTTGTTCATTTTGATTTTGGCAATAGAAACTTTTCTGTTCTGTTTTCTGAAGCTGATCTGAGCTGCTGGAGCAAAACACAGTGCAGCCTGTGCTTATGAACTTATTTGAACCAGAAAAAGTAGATTCAAAAAGATCACAATTTACCATGTAAAAAATTAGTTTTTATATTGCTGCTTATTAACCAGGTAATTCCAATATAAATAAACTCACGGTGAAGATCCTGCTTTAGCCGTCTAAACGTGCTCTCCTTCGAGGTTTCAGCCTGACTTCCTGTTTTGTGCAGAGACCGTGGCCGTCATTCACGTGAATGCTGCTGCTTTCACGAAGAACTTCAACAAGCCAGTCTGCCACATCCTCCTTGAAAAGAAAGGAAAAAATGGAGGTAAGAATAGATGTGCTTTCATTTGTTTTTTATCTAGATTTTGGGGGTTAGTCCATGCTGGATAAAATGTAAAACCTCAAATACTGAAAACAGTAGCGGTCTAGAAGTGGGTTTTCTTGATATCTCCGATTGTTGTCCAGATGAGAAAACTCTTTTTATGTTATGGGGAAACATTTTTTCTACATCTTTATGGGAAGGTTACAGAGTGCTGAGACAAAGTGATTTTTCTTCAGTTCGACCTGCTGGATTGATAGATACCCAACATGGCCACCTTTCAGGGATAGGAAAAAATGTCATATTTTGTTTTATTTCCTTTTTTATATATATTGTGAATGGCAAATATCTTGTTGCTTTATTAATCTGGTCCTCATAAGCTTCTCTCCTTGATTCAAATTTAAAATTTTAACACTTTAATAATAACTGCATTGTACTATTTTTATTTTATTCTGCCATCTTCCAATAATTACTAATTGAGTCGTTTTAAATTGCTTCTCTAATTTAGTTACTAAGCTTTGCTGTAAAATAAAGACGAGAATCAGAATCAGAATTATTTTTAATCGGAAGAAATTATGATTAAAAACAAGAACAAAAGGAAGGCCATGAGAGAACAAATTAAAAGCTCCAATGTAAGAATGTCGATCTATAAAATGAGGTGTTTTAAAAATGAACGATGAAAGAAAACTACAAAAAACAAAAACATAAAAGCGGAAAGAGGGACGATGATAAAAGGATTATTATTTCTGAACGATAGATTGACATTCAAACATTTAAAAAACTGCAGAAACACGCAATGTAATGGACAGAGCTGGCCGAACGTGTCCTTTTGACCGTTTTCTTTGCTCTCTTTGATTAGCGTGTAAAGGTTTGATACAACTGGCTTTATGAAAACCAAATATAAGACCAATAGAAGTACAATGGGGGTCTCAATATGGCAAAAATGAGCCAAAAAGAGTCAGGATGAAACTTATTTTAAAGGAAAAGATGCAAAGACAAACATTCATTGGATCACGACTCCACTGATACATTTATGTTGATTCAGTCTGGTTCTACCAACCACCGTGTTTTTTTTTTTAATCAAGTCAGCATTAATATAAATATCTCATCCTAGAAATAACATATAGCGCTCTAATCTACATTTTCTTTGCCTCCCGTATTGTGGGTCTTGTTGACACACACTGTCAGAGCAGATCCTCTCAAAAAACTTGGAAAACGAGAAAATCCTGTTAAACATCTGACTTTATGAGGTCATCTGTTTAACGCTTGTTTTTTTTTCTCACTTTCAAATCAAACAGAAATGAAAGAAGCTGCTGTAGTTGTGGTTTCCACGTGTACATGTTCTCTGTGTGTGTATGTGTTGTGTGTGTGTGTATATACCAGGTTTTTATATACTTATGGGGACCTATTTCTGTCTACAATGTGGGGTTATGGGGACCATTGCTCCTTGTGGGGACATTTTCTTGGTCCCCATGAGGGAAATGGTTGTTTTTGGGTTAGTGGTTAGGTCTGTGATGGTTAGGTTTAGGGTAAGGGTTAAGGTAAGGGTTAGGCTGTAGAATTAATGGAAGTCAATGTGAAGTCCCCACTAGTGATGAAAACACGACTGTGTGTGTGTGTGTGTGCGCGCGCTGTGTGTGTTTCCATGCATATGCCTGGTACTTAAGTGTACGTTTGTACTCACTGAAGAGAAAACCCTGACAGAAATTGACAGTAAGGGTCGGAGCACCGATTGCCTCGGTGAGTCCGGGTTCGGTTTGCGTGGATTCGCCATGACAACGGGGGGAGATCAGTGATCAGAGGAGGCCTGAGGAGGAACGTGGCATGAGGTTATCATCCAACTGACCCGTAACACCGTCCTGAGTCCAGCTCACACCTGACCTCCCATTATTTAATCCTGCTTCTGAAGGAAACACGGAAGCAGAACGGCGAGTTTCCACTCACATGAAGCGTCTTGAGCTGCTCCGCGTCAGACTTTCTCCGCTGCGAACCGAATGAAGGGATCACACAGGAAACTGAGGAGAGACGGAGTAACAGACCAGGATGGAGGCTCACCAAATCAGTTCCTCTGGTTCCTCTGGATCCAGACTTGTGCTTAACCTAAAAACACAGCAGAGTGTTGTTATATTTTCCACTGACATTAGAAAACATATTTAATGTTTTAAGTGGTTTACTTCTAATTTAATGTCATGGTTCAATAAGTCAGCACAAGGGCAGTTCAAAGTGCTTTACGTCATAAAAACATCATGGAATGAAATAAAATTGCTTCAAATATGTCATAAGATATAAGTAAATCTACGTAAGAAAAAAATATCACATATATTTAAATCATATTATAAGTGCGCACAATTAAAATATCTTGCATTAAAACTAGCAGAAGTTTGATTTCTTCTGGCTTAAATGCTAATTTTGTCCTACTTCTCTTTAGTCTCTTCGCATGTTATCAGCTTTCAAGTTTGCATTTGAACATTTCTAACTCGCAGACGAATTTCACAAATCTCTAAAAGCTCATGTCAGACCCAAACTCGCTCATTTTGCCACACACATGCCGTGTAAACCTAGCAAGGCCTTGCCTGTACGGGGCCCACCGTGGGAGGCGCGCCACTCGCAGCTCCACTTCAGTCGTGCGTAAAAGCGGCGCAGCTTAACCCCCCCCCCACCACCACCACCACCACCACACCCTCCACACCCACCCACTCAACCCCTCAAACTCCTTCACCTCACAGCGCGACATTAGAGACCAGGTGGAGACGACTTGCGGAAATCCATTCGGTGGGAAAACAAATCTTTGCGCTCGAGCCTTGGGGTTTCTGGAACGCGTTGCTTGCTTGGCCGTTTTCTTTTTTAGTTTATTTTTAGAGTTCATCTCTATTGTCACCAAATGAGACTGTGCTATAAAAATACATACATATTGACTAAGATTAAAAGATAAATCTAAAAAGGCTGAGTATTCTGCTGAAGTTTCTTTAAAAGTGAAAAAAACAACAACAACAACAAAAAACAAAACAAACAAACAAAAAAAAAAAATGCCCAAAGCGTCCACACAGCGCCAAAGACGCAGCGCGCTGACCTCAGCACTACCGACACTCAGTGAAACCTCCCTCAGATGTGTCCCGCTTTATAGCCCGCTCCTCAAGGTCACGATCATTGGACATCTGTCCCTCATTAGCATATGCCACCTCCTCCGCAGCCCATTGGTGCGAAGACTCCGTCTCAATTGACACAAAAGGAAAGCTACGTTTTTGTCATAGCGCTAAACCCAAGCCGGCTATTTTTGTATCCCAGATATTTCATGCACTGTACACACTGAGAGGGGGGAGTCGGTGTGTGTGTGTGTGTGTGTGTTGGAGTTGGGGGAGGGGGGGGGGGGGAGAGCTGGGAGCATCTCAGCAGAGGGGGGTTTATCTTTTTTTATTATTATTATTCACTCTGACAGAGCATCGTTCTCATTTTTAGACAATGATTTGCGTCCAGAGCCGGAGACTTAGACGAGGTCGGTTCGGGCTCGGCTCGCTCCGAAACTCAAACTCACCGGGGCTCCTTTGACTTTGATGCTGAGGAGCCGCTGCCCTCTGAGCCGCGCTGCGGCAGGTCGGTGATGTCAGGAGCTGCCAGGGATGTGCGCTATTGTGCGGCCGCAACCTTAGCAGAGATTATTTCAGGAGCTGCGTGGCATTAAACGCGCTACTATAAATACACGGGCTTTTATTAATAGAGAGAAACATGGCGCATGAAGCGCTGGCTCCGGAATCACTACGAGGTGAAGCCAACGCCACAAAAACACCCAGTTTCCACTCATCCGCAGGGGAATTTATTACCATGTTCCTCTTATAATACAACGTACTAGTTCTGCTTTGGTCCAACAGAGCCAAAGAAAGAAAGAAAGAAAGGCGACAGCCATGTTGGATTGATAAATCAGAAGAAACTTTGCTTTAATAGAGTAGAGGGTTACGTTTGAGTCCAAAGTTAACGTAAATGTGTGTGTTGGGTGATTAGTTGTGACCTTCAGCGCAGCGTGGGGGGGGGGGGGGGGAGTGGGAGGGAAGAGGACCAGAGGTTCTCAGAATAGACAAAGCCAGAGTCCAGCATTCCTGATTGGTTCTGTAAATTGGTCCCGAACGAGCTTCACAAACACATGCACAACCTAGCAAAGGTATTCCTTGAACTTCCAAACGTTGCAGCGTTACGAGCTTCGATGTTTTATTAGGCCGACCAACAAACACAGAAGATAACTGTGAAGTGTAACAAATAAAAGATGCATGGTTTCATTTTTCTGTTTTTTTTTTTCTTTACTATTTAAAAAATATGGAAAGTGTGGGGAACTTTAGTATTTGGTTCCGCTGTATGGAGCCACATTTTCCTTCTGGTGCAAATGTCTTACACCTGAAGAAAGACAAAACTAACTTACAAGAAAGGTTTTAGCAAAATATAGGAGTGAGTTTTAAGTCTACAATTCCTTAATATTGATGATAAAAAAAAGTACTAGTTCCCCTGGCAGATTGTTTAATTATTATAAGACACTTTTCCCATGTCATAAGTGAAATAATGTAATAGTAATATCAATGAATTATTGACTTACAGCAAAGAAATCTTACAAAAAGTTACTTGTGAGTTTGTTTTGTCTCTTTTCAAGCATGCTGAGATATTTTCACTATAAACTAAACTCAAATACTTGGTAAGATTTTGAGGGTTTTTTTTTTTTCTCCCCGAAATGGTTCGGGGAAAAAAGGGCATCTGAGAGGATCAGTTTCAAGGTCTTACTTAATATTTACTTTTAAAGTCAGACATGGTGTTAAAATCAAACGGTCCTGCTAATTTTCATTTCATTTCGAGTGACGACTCGTCGTGCTTTTATTGTCATTCTGCCTCTCAACAAGTGCAAGGTTAGGGTTGTAATGACTCAGGCTCCACGTGACAGATGCATTTACGAAACAGCTCAAGAAAACAACAAAACTAATAAAGTTGTCAAAGCTCATTAGTTTATGTTTCTTAATAACGTTCCAGCGGTGACGACTGGTTCTCCATGAGATGTTCGAAACTCGGGATTCTCTTCATTGTGCTGCTTGTTAAAAACAACAACAACAAAAAAAACAGAAATTCAGAACAGCTGCATTTCTACTGATAGTAATTTACACACAGTTGCCATTTATGACTTCCTCTTGACTTTATTTAGAGGCATCTAACTGAGCAGGGCTACAAATATGCACTGCACTTTATAGATTATCATTTATTTTGTGTCAGTTTTCTTCCTTTTCACTCTTATACTTTGCATACATTGCATACTGATTTAAAAAAAAAAACATCCCTTGTATTTGTGGCATGACAAATTGTGAAAAACGTGGTCGTGAACAGTTGGTCGAGTGGCGTGGGGGAAGGAGCGGAGAGGCGTGCGATCCCGGTTGACGCCGTTATCTGTCGCCGTGGCAGGCGGGAGAGGTGTTGCCGTGATGGCTGCAACTTTTCTTGGGCATCAGTGAGATAGAGCGGGCCGGCCGGGAGCTATTCTGGGACGAGGGTCTCTTCAGAGAGGCTGCGGCTGGTTTGTGTACCCTGTCACTCGGTGTGCCGTCAGAAGACGGAAAAAAAAAAAAATGGCATGTCGATAACACGCGAGGAGGAGACGAGTTCCCAAAGTCCCCAGAGCTGCCGGCTTTAAATAAGTCCACAAACACGGACGCTCCCGCCCCGCAAAAACACACACATACACATACAGAAAACAGGAGGAAGAGTGTACGCGATGCTTGCATCGTTGCCCCTGCACATCTCTCTGCACCGCTTCGCTGCAACTCCCTGCAACAGCTGACCTCTGCGGGCCGCGGCTCTCCTTACGCTCCCTCTGCTCCTCAAAACCGTTTGGGTCTCAACGCAGTCAGGCTCGTTCCCACACTGATTTACCCGCTTTGATGTTTGTATGTTTAATTTGGAAGTGAAGTCTAAGAAAGAGAGCTGAGCTAAGTCAAAGCTGCAGGACATCCAGGCAGAGGCGTCAGGCGAAGGCGGCCTCGCTCTTCACCCAAGTCCCTCAAATCAAACCAAGTTATTGTCAAATGGTTGTGCAGCAAAAGAAGAATCTTTTTGTTTGTGCCTCTATCATTTTAAAGATACCCCTAAATATTTCCAGAGGTCATCAAAGGTCAATCAACTCCACCGCATTTAGAAAATTAAACAAATTTTGTGGTGGAGAATTTTTTTTTTTACTGCACAAGCCACCACAAACATAAAAATCATATAAATGTCAGTTTTGTTTGATTTTGTTAACATGTGGTGGAGAGAGGGACGGTTGACCTCTGGTGACTTCTGGAAACTTTTTTTTTTTTTTTTTGAAATCTTAGAAATGTTAACAGCACAAACAAATTTATATTGCACAAATGTTTGACACCAATACCATTTAATTTGAAGAAGTCGGGGGCGTAACTTCACTCAGGTCAGCTTGACAGTTTGCTGATGTACATTGTGACGTTCTGGACACCAAACCCTGACCCAGCGCGGTCAGCTGCGGTCGTTTCAGGTCATCCACCCAGAGCTAGCAGGAGACATTAGCTGCAGTCGGACTGGGATTATTTATCCCAGATTTGTATTTTTATACAAGCAACAAGATTGGGACCAAATTGAGGAGGCAAACTTTTTTAAAATTCAAACATTTTCTTACTCTTAAAAAAAAAAAAAAAAACTAGAATAAATTGCAAAATATATTATTGTTATTGTGATATTTTCATTTAACTAACATTTTTCTTCTGACTGGCAGTGATAACAACATTTTGGAGTTGTTATCACCAACCTGAATCAGATCAGATAAATCGGTAGCGCTGTTGCCGTGGAGCCATTAGCTCTTGGTTTCAGATTCTCTGCACGTTCTCCCACTGGGTTCTCTGCGGCTTCCTCCCACTGTCAGAAATCATGGCTGTTGGGTCAGCTGGTCTCTCTAAGTTGTCTGATGTGTGTTTGTGTTGCCTGTGGTGGATTATTGATTATTGATACCTGTTGTATGTTGTCCTCTTATTATCCAAAATGTCATTTCCTTTTAGAATCAAACGTAGGAAAACAACTTTCAACCTACAGCTGCTGGGGGAATAAATTACTGTATACTGATATAAACATACTCAGGACGTTATAGTGACTAAGCTAATGTCTACCTGTGCATCAATGTATACTAGATTAGCATTATTGTGTTTACTTCAAACGTAAAAGTTTTTGAAAACCAATAAAATACATGGAGGTCATGATCTTGAAAAAGATCAATGGATAGCAATATTTTTACAATAGCAGTTCTTAGTCCTGTCAGCAAGGTGACTTGTAAATATAGAAATATTTAAGATTAAAGTAACAAGAAAATGTTTGAAATAGTTTGATTTATTTAGTGACTTACAGAAGAATTTGAAAGGCCGGTGAAAATGCCGTCAGTGGGGTTTGTCAGAGGAAGAAGTGATGGAAAGATGCTAAATGTGACGCTTTTACAGTGGGAAATGTGCAAACGGTACAACAACCAATTTTGGTTATTCAGAGATAACCAAAGTTTAAAACCTGAGGTTGTAACGTCCAAAGATGGGTCGTAACTAGCTACAGTCACTAGAGTAGTTTAAAAAACAAACTAGAAATAGTTTTACTGTACCACTTTTTTTTTTTTTTCTTTTAATTGAGTAAAATTTCTGGGGTAACTTCACTGTCTGAAGAACAAGGATTTTAATCTAAATGTATTTTTCCAACCTCTGAGCCAGTAGAGCTGTGTTTTCACTGGAAACACGTTACTCTGTTCTGACATAAATACACACACATCACCTACTGTAAGTTTTAGTTTAGTAAGTTTTATGTTGAAAATTTGCTACCTAATAATGTTTTTTTCTTTCAAGTGTAATGTTGCAAGATAAATACTTTTTGAAACATATTCCGTTTAAATCTAGTAAATATGTAAATAACAACAACAACTCATCCTCAATTGATGCTGTATCCCAATTTTGACTGCTGATTTTCAGCTGAAACTAGTTTCAAATTAAGAGTTAATATGTGACAATTAACACAAATTGTATTATATAATTATTAAGAATAAAGATATACTTTATTCCTCTGGTGAAATGTGTTCTTGACCCCGTGGCGTGTACGTTTCCTGCTGTTTTCGGCCCTCAAAGGTCGCCGTTTCATTGCCGTAGCAGTAACCTAAACTCGGAGGGGTGAAGCAGAGATTCGTTTTGGATCAAAGCATTCATCGCCGGTGGATATTTCTGTAATCGCTTCATGCCTGCCCACAATACCTTGCAGCAACTGTGTGGGCTCAGGTCTTAGCCGCCAGCTCAGCGGCGTGGAGACGGGCAGACGCGTGGCACAAACACACTCTAAAGCCCCAATTACTCGCTCCCCCACCACCACCCAACCTCCATCAGTCTCGCTCACACACACAGCCTATAGCAACACGCAGCAAGAGTTAATCGGTCTTTTAGCGGTTTAGGGGCCTGGGGGGGCCCCTGACATTGCACTCTGGCTCCAGACAATACCCCATCTCTCATTGTGCTAAGTTGCGGTGCGGGTCAGAGGAGCTCGGCCCGCGCGGCCGGCCCTGCCCTCGGTATGCAAGGCAGCCCTCAGCTGTCCGTCTATTTCAGGAGCATGGAGGCATACCTTGGTCCAGCTGGGGCATCGGAGACAATGGACACACGGTCTTATCCAAACAGAGGCCCGCAGACAATCCGACGCACTCCAGAACCCCGGCATAGCCGCGCCGCGGCAGCTCTCCTGTCCAATTAAAATGAAGAAAAGAGTTAACAAGGCTCGCACAGGCTCTCTGCTCGTGTGACTCGTGAGGTGCGTCCTGTCCTCTACAAACTTGTGGAAAATAGTGAGAAGGAAGATATTGTAGGAAAACGTCTTTACACTTTGCAGCTGGCCGTGTTCAGGTTACATGAACAAGGTGAGAAGAGACCAAAGTCTGACTTTTTAGCTGACATGCAAAATGATGCGAGTGCAACAAAACTAGAAATGCACTCTACCATCAACATGGTGGTGGTAGTGTCATGATGTGGGGTTGCCTCTCTTCAGGAGGGACAGAGATTCTGGTTAGTGTCGGGGGGATAAACGCACGGAAATCCTAAGGGGGCGGGGGGACTCCAGGAATCTGTTAGAACGTCCCAGTCAAAGTTCAAACCTAAAGTCTTTTTATGTTATTGTCCTGTATACACACACACCCACACACACACAGAGAAATGTGCAGAGGACCATCTGTCTTCTCCGATGATGCAGATCTGCGAATAC
>CAEGAE010032768.1:0-34410 GCA_903067095.1 Girardinus metallicus | reverse complement strand
TTATCTGTATCAATAATCCCGCCGGACTCCAGGCATCGCTGCCGTCATTTTAAGATGCTTATTGGTCCCCCGGAAAAGACAAAAACCCGGACATTATCATGACTCAATAAAATCCTCCCAGGCCGAACTTGAAAACTGGACGTTATGCTGCTAACACTTAGCTTTCGTCAACAACTCAGGCGAAGTGAGAACGTAAATAAAGTCCCGGCCGGAACACGGTGCGCTAAATAATAACACATAATATAAGGAGGCTTCGAGGCAGATCAGTTTTCCTCGAGGAATTTTAATAATCGAGGTACTCGAATCACTTGAGAAACCGTTTCAGCCCTAGTCTAAATCATTAATCCACCTTCAAAAAGTGTTATGTTTCTTTCCAGTACAAGGGAACTTCTTCAACTTTAACGTCAAACCCGATGCCTAAGTCGCTGATATGCAGAGTGCCGAGCAGCGTGGAGGGAATCAACCACGAGCTGGAAAACGTGTTCATACGAGACGACTGGGAGCACGGCCTGCAGGTACAGCATCTGGCTGTGATATGTAATAATTCACTGCTCACTGCTTGTTATACCTCAGTGAAGTCATGTAAAGTTTATTATGCTCACAATGCATCTCCTACAAAACAAAAATACTGCAAATGGCATTTTGAGACAACTTTTAGGACCTGAATCATGAGGGAAAAACTCATAAAGTTGTGACTCAATCGTGCATCTGCACGTTGTTTTTGTCCTTTTCTACAAACTGTTATGAACCTGACAGGAAATGTCCAATTTGAAAGACATTTAGTCCACAACCACACCAGAGATGGGTATGTTTGTAAGGACGTTTGCAGAAAAGAGCATGTGCAGCAGCGTCTTGGGTTATAAAATATATATTTTTTTACATATTTGAAAAACTGTCACCATGTTGTGACAGTTTTTTATAAGACAAATAATCTGTGAAAACATTGATATCCTCCAACTCCTTCATGAGCTGGTATTGCTGTCTGAAGAAATGCACCAAAACCAACCAATCAGTGCCAGGAGGAGGGTCTCAGCGATGTCAATCAGCCTCATGTACTCATTTCTAAATGCGGTAATGGTAGAGAAACAACTTGCCGTTTATTCGCTGTTATCTATAGCCACGCTAATTAGCTTTAGCATTCATAACAGAAAGGAAGGAGAGAAGAAATGGATGGAGATGAGCAACGCCACAATGAGTGATTGACAGCGCTAAGACACTCCTCCTGGCTCTGATTGGTTGTTTCTTGATAGCACTTGGAGAAGGCAAGAGGAGTTAGATTTTATATTTTATATTTTTTGTAAAAGTTACACACTGCAGCTTTAAGTGGAGTTGTGTCGTAACCAGGCAGTTCCTTGAGCTTCCAACAGTCAGTAAGGGATGGAAGTGAAGTTCAGCAAAGATGACTTATTGTACATGGAGCCTTAAAGTCGTAAATAAGCAGCTGGTTACCTTTTCTTCTTCTACTGTTTTAAAATGTCTACAAAAAAACGCAGTTTAATTGCTTTAACTGTTACATTTTCCTTGGGTCCATTTGACTAAATGAAGTTATCTTCATCCAACATTAAAATTGGTCTGATCTGAAATATTAAAGTGTGATTAAAAACAAAAAAAAAGAAGCAAAAGCAGAAGAAATCTATAAGGAGAAAAAACACCGTTGTGCATGTAAATTAAGTTGTATGCATAGCGATCTCTGCTCTGCATTTGCTCCGTTTGTCAATTATTAATTTGGCAATTAAATGTGTGTAAGTTTTGTCATGGACCTCCGAAGGAATCATTGCATAAACTAAACGGCTTTACTGAAAAAAAGGCATTAAACTTGTTAGTTATGCTTAGGATTCGTTAAATTTGTGCAAAAACAAGCTTGTAAAGTCAGTTTCTGCATATATTTGTACAGCATGAGAGTCCACTTGTTTAGAAGCCTGTAAATCAGCCCTGATATGAGGCTGTAAACCTTGGCAGGGCTGCGATGCTCCACACCCACATGGCTTAAACACATAAACAAACACGCTAACCTGCAGATTTACAGCTTGCTGTGCACTCTGCCTTCCTTCTGCTCGCTCTTTTCAGTCAGCTGAGCCAAAGCTCAACACAGTTCACATCACGCTGTTCTCAAGTACCATCTGGTGCGCTGTTTGCTTCTGCAGTTGCCCTTTAGACAAACACATCGCAGGGCTTTTAGTTGGAGATGTTTTAAGATTTAGGGCATTTTAGATGGCGCTTTGAGTTTTAATGTGACGTCATCCAAAGAGAGAGACGTCTCACTGAAAGTCCCTCCATCTGTTGGCATCGGTACTCGAAGAACTCCTCAAGTCCAATTGAGGAAGTTCTGTCTCCTCTGGCAGCCTGACCACATCCACAAACTTTAACAGACGACTTCTCACCTGGGATGCCCATTAACGAGTTATTAGATTACAATTAGTTCCAACTTCAAATTGATAAATTAAAAATGTCCGCTTAGATGATGTGTCAAATCTGGCCCGCTTTAGCCTTTTGTGTGGCCGCCTAGACTTCAGATTACATCAATAAGTCCCTCCAGTTTCACAAATCTACAAAATTCACACAAAATCAATAGAAACATCTGAAACGTGTTTCAGACGTTTCTGAATCAAGATGGCTGCCATATCGGGACGGTAAAAAGAAACGCTCCTGACTTGGTCCGATTTGGGATGCAACATTCGCTTTATGTCGTTCTGTTTTGAAAAATAAACACTCGAAAAGCTCATTAGGTTTCACCTTAAAGGCGCTTCACTCAGCCGAGCTGCATGACGGAGCAGCGATAGCTTCTCGTTCACTGATGTGCTACGAAGGCGACAGAAAAGCAAAGAGGATGCCGGACTTCATGGAGTGAAGTTTTAACTTTCCTTTAAGAGCAGCAAGACGTAGGTACCTATGTCTGTTCATGGGGAATTAAGCGTTTCACATGTTATTTTCATTTTTAAATGCTTCTATTCTGCAATCTTATAAGTCCTGTTTGTTATATTTTATAAATATGTCTACGTTTAATCGTGAGGAAACCACCATTTTCAGTTTATTCAGTGAGTATTTAATACATCTAACACAAAATCATGTTAAAAATTTATGATTTTTTTTTCCTGTTATGGAAAGATAGTCGGCCCTCTGTATACAAGAGAAAACGAATTTCTAAGAAAATGTCCGCTTTGCAATTGATCTGTAATCGATCAAACTCTAGATTAACCCAATAATCGATCATTTGCATCCGTCTTCTTGTACCACCTCGTTTCCTCACAGGCCATGGAGGCGGTGGATGGCCGCCGCCCGCCCTTCCCTCCGAACCGCTGCAGCAGCAGCAGCGGTGACACACGGGACACGGACACACAGGCCCCGTCGAGCGGCGAGTCGAGCCCGTCGCCTCGGCCCTGCAGCTCCGACCACCTTCACTCCCACGACGGAAGTCCCTGCTCTGCTGAGGAAATCGATAAAGGTTTGCTCTGAGTTAAACCGATGATAGTCAGTTGTACTATTGTTCTAAAATAAAGTCGTCCAATTTTATTTACTTATTTTTTGGAAGGGAAGGGATGTTACTCATCGTAGATTCAACAAGTAAAGATGATTTTGCACGTTTGCTACATTAAAAGAAAGGAGCTCAGTTTTCAAATTCTTTTAGGCTCAATTTCTCTCATCTACACACAGTTATAGGAATAAGATTTGGGTCAGTTTCTTTCAAAACACTTGCTAATATTTAGCCAAATTCAATGAATTAAATAGAAGCTGATTGCTCTGCAGCAAAGTCGGCTTTTTAGTCAAAGACTCTGGATAAACCTGTTGGTTATAAAATGATGAATACTTTATGCTGTACTTACCGTTTTCCGTTGTAAGAAAATAACCCTCATTAAAACTTGTATTACTGTTGATCTGCAGTTGGGGGCCACAAATGGCCTCAGGCAGCACTTTGGACACCCCTGCACTACATTCAGCGCGTCGGGGTGCATGAATTATGAAGTCTGTGTTTGTGCTTCATAAAAAGGCTAGTTAAGACCAAGACACCAGACTGCCATCCAGGTTTTGGTAGAAAGAGAGAAGTGACAAATCATGCAAATGGGAATTATTGATTATTGTGCGATTAGTTGATTTATTGCGTATTGTGACAGGCCTGCTCACCATGTGTTACTTTGTTTTTCTCTGTTTTCAGACAGCGGGTGCAGCTCTCCTCTTCCCAAGTTCGCCACTTCGCCCAAACCAAACAACAGCTACATGTTCAAACGGGAACCTCCAGAGGGATGTGAGAGGGTCAAAGTGTTTGATGAGCTGGTGTAAGTAGCATCATTACATAGTTTTAGCATGTACTTTAAAAAAGCTTTCATTTTGTCATGGCATTTCGCTACAATTACATGTAGAAGAAACAGGATAACATAAGACATTTTAACAAGCACTTTTTCATCAATATTAAGGAATTATTTACTTAAAACAAGCTCCTATATCTTGCCAAAAAGAGTTATTTGTTAGTTTTGTCTTGTTTCAAGTGCACTAAGATATTTACAATAGAAACTAGACAAAACATTCTAAGTTTTGGCTGTTTGGGTAAAACATATTTACAGACAAAACTGTTTTATTTTAAATGAATATATATATATATATATATATGGAAAAGTTTGGCTTAATTACTGGTCTGAATATTTTTTTTAACCAAATTGTCTTGTTTTTAACAGTTTGTGTACTCCAGTTAATGATTTATTGATTACTAAATTAGTTGCCAATTATTTCAATAATCGATTGAGATTAATCGATTATTGATATATATATATATATATATATATATATATATATGTAAAGTTTGGCTTAATTACTGGTCTGAATAGTTTTTTTTTAAGCAATTTGTCTTGTTTTTAATAGTTTGTATAATCCAGTTAATTATTAATTGATTACTAAATTAGTTGCCAATTATTTCAATAATCGATTAGTCATGATTACTTCGATTAATTTAGTCGTTTGTTAATTGCAGAAAAACTGGAATTTTCCCACAATTCTTTTATAAAAAACAAAATTGCTGTGAACAAAATGGAGGCCATCGTAAAAGAGTAACTTCTGTCCTTTTCAGATCTGGCAAATCAAAAGGCTTCCCTCTGTTCTCGTGCCCTGACAAAAACAAGGTGAACTTCATCCCCAGAGGCTCGGCCTTCTGCCCCGTCAAACTCCTCTGCTCCTCCCTGTTCTCCCCCATCAGCCCCAGCTTTCACGCCAGCAGCGGCCTCACAACTCAGGTGACCCCGACTCAGCCCGCGGCGCCAGCAGCTACGTTTTCGTCCTCCGCAGACCTGAGCGGCGGCGGCGGCGGCGGCGGCGGCGGCCTGAGTGCTGAGTCAGGCGACGGCTCAGCACATGTAGTCCTCACCAGCTGGTCCTCAGGTATTCATGACCAAACCACCTACAAATAAAACATTGCATCTAGCCTGGTGGTTTGGCTTAAAAACAAAAAGGAAAGAAAAATGACAACAAAAAAATTGCACTCTGATAATCCTAACATTAGCCAGCAGGGGGCGCCCTCGGCCTGGAAATGGATTCCTGTTTGAGGATAATACTTGATGTTTGGGCATTGTTGCTGACCGCTCGGCTCCCGTCACTAACCCAACCTGCCATCGTCACATATAGCAGGAAATCGTTTGCTTATTCTGCAATAACTAGAACTGAATAATTAAATTATATGTAGCGTTGGCAGTCTTATCAAGATAAAAACAAATAAAAATTAAAAAAAATAAAATAAAAAATCCAGAATTGTAACCATGCAATATCAGCAGAAACTGCATTGTGTTCTTGTTATTATCCAGCTGCTCAGTGTTGAAGCTAAAACACAAATGGGATTTCTTATAATTTACCCCATTTTGGCTCTAGAGGGCACATTTTATTTTTGTTGTTATTCCTGGTCATATATGTTTGAATGTACTTGTTGCGTTTTGTTAATGAGAAGCAGCAGTACTTGTTTTTTCTTTTTAAGGCCAGGCCTGAACCTGTACACAGTGTGATCACCATGGCAACAGGACGAGCTAAGCACAAAATGCAAAAATACGAGCCGTTTAATCAGTGACCAAGTAACCACAAAGCGCACGACTTTCCTGTCGCCTGCTTATTGGCCCGACCGGCTGTTGGCAGTAACTCAGGTTGTTTAGAAGCGAATGGTGGGGCTGTGATGACATTCCTGAGTGTTTATAGTCATTTTCTCACAAGGAGACTTTTTTTTTTTCTAAATGTCCTCTTTTGTTTTTCATTCCCAGGAAACGTAGTTTTAATTCAGACTGAATTTTTAGGTTTTGACATTGAAACCAGTGCCAGGCACCTACGATAATTTCCACAACAAGCTGCATCAGCTGCTTTAATTCACAAGCTATTCCGGTTTGTCTTGGGAATTTTGCAGCTATGTAACAATTATATTGAACACAAACCAAAGCAAATTGCAAAACGGCACAGAGATCGTCACATTCGGGATATCAGGGCGATTTTTGGGCCAGAATGTTTGTGTGTTTTTCATTTTTGTAAAGTGATTCTGGGTCAATTTCAGGACCGGTATCCCCACTTTATACCTGGAAAAAAGACTGTTATATCTATTTCAGTGGTCAAAATCAATACGAATTGGAAAGAAAAACACAAAAACGTTGAAAGAGTCTGGCAGCAACTCAAAGTCTGAAATAACTGAAAGCAAAGTTTCCTGTTTGGGTGCAAAAAGTTTTATAAAGTGGTTTGTTGAGCCAGGAGGAAGATTGGAAAAATGTTTTCTGATGGTATCAGAATGGAGAAAGAGGATGATACCTGCCCAACATTTAACAATGGGATGGGGGAAAAAATTCACATTTAGAAGGCAAAAATCCCCCCTGCCCCAAAAAACATGTCAGCAGAATAGAATACTTTATATTTTTAAGCTATAAGGTGAAATTCTCACTTTTCTTTACATAATCTGTTCGTATTTTGCCGACAAGGGGAGCGTTTTGGATCAGTTTGACATGTGGGCCAAAGTTTTACTGCAAGCATCCCTTTGCAACAAAGGGAGATTATTCATCGTTGATCCCAAACGTTACAAGGATTTTGCTTGTTTGCTGTATTAAAAGAAAATTAATTCTCAGTTATAGCAGGATTTTCTTTAAAAATGCTTGCTATAGTTTGCCACGTTTTAATAAATAAAAAAAAAAGCTGATTTTGGTACAAAAAAACAAAACAAAACGTAAGAATAAATGTGATTCTAATATTATAAAAGCTTTGTAAAACTTTGTGGCGTATTTATTTTCTATTGTAAGAAAATTACATCAGCAATAATTTTTTTCTAGGTTTGAAATAAAGTCTCCGTCGGCCCCCGTCCCGCACTTTGGACACCCTGGGTGGACACTGATGGACATTGTAATTTCTGCTCCTGTTCTGACCGGTGTTGATACCTGCAGCCGGAATAACTTATACTAGGTGAGAACACGTGCAGGTCTCACTTTTTTAATCGTGTTTTAGCTGCTTTGGGGTTAATCTGCAGACTTTGTCATGCCACTCAGACTCCAGAAAATCTAGTTTTCTGACTAAAACGTCACTGAAGCTAAAGCTGCACATTTGGTGGATCAGAGAGAATTTAAAATGCATAGAAAAGAAAAACAAATGTTGCTAAATATTGATGAAAATTTAACTTTTTACCAAAAAGCTATACGCTCACAAACAGCTGCTATTGGTTTTACTCTTGACTTCCTGTTTCAGTTATAGATTTCCCAGATGATCTTGTCAGGAAAAGAGCTAATTTAATCTTTTTTGGGTAAAAAGATTAAATTTTCAAGAAAAACATCTTGAAAATGTTTTTCTTTGAGAAAAGAATCAGTTCTCAGTCTACAGTTCTCTCGCTGTTCTAGTCGGCTTCAGTCAAAAGGGTTATTTTGTTTCAAAAAGGTGCATTTTAAAATTCTTTACCTGCTTTATTATTCAGTCTAAAGACAGATTGTGATTTATTTGTAGCATTCTTTCAAGATTTTTTTTTTGGTTTTCTGGCTTTAAATAAATCCTGTTTGGGTCAAAATTGACAGATTTGACCTTCTGAGAGTTGATGAAGTTTATTAGAGTGAAAACATTTCCTTACATTAGGCTGTCAGGGGATTATTAGAAATAAAAAAAACGACCAGAGCTCAACATAAAACCACTGCTGCATAATTTGGGAAACACACAAACTTTTCTCCTTTTTTTTTTTTTGTAATAAACCCAACTGTAAGCACTTAATTGGAAAGGAAAAGATAATCACTGTTCTGTGCTGTTTTCAAGTTTGTTACTTAAAACAATCGGAAGAATGTGCAATTGATTTTTATTTAACAGAAGAACGACACTAGTTTGTTTTATAGTTTGGGCTCCATAGAGGAAAACGCCCATTTAACCTCTGATGTTACTGCTGAGCTCTCAGCACGTTTTTAGAGACATTAGAGCAGAAACGTTCCAGTTATATGCTGATGACACCCTGTTGAGATTCATCTAAATAACGACCGATTCCTCAAAAATAAAATCTGTTCTGCAACTGCAAAATCTTCGACCGTATCCATTCAGTGTGCCGAACGTTTAAAGAAGTGGTTGCCATTGTTGGCGATGATGAATTGATTCTCCTGTGTTTTACATGTGTTTGTGTAGATCTTGTTTTGTTTTTTTTTCAATAAAGGAAACAAAAAAGCCTTTTTGAATTGATATGTCTTCTCTTTTTAAAGGGCTTTGAGACAAACATGGACAAACATCAGCATTCAGTAACATCTCACATGTAGAAGCTGAGGTAAAGTTAAGGCTCTTCATATAGTCGACATCATGATGGAAAATTAAAGCAACGCGCAGCTTCAAGAGTCAAAAAGAGTCTCATCTGCAAATATCTTAAGGCTGATGTGTCAAACTTAAGGCTTGAGGGCCAAATCAGGCCCGCCGTAGCTTTTTATGTGGGCCTCTTGAGCTCAAATATTATTTTATCAAACGAAAGCAGTTTTTAAAAAAGAAATCTGTAAAATTATATCAGTCCCTGCAGTTTTTTGCGATTCAACAATTGCGCAAAATCAACAAATCCCCACATTTTTTCATGGTAATGCATAATTATTAGTTTAATGCTAATTTTGTGCAAAAATGTTCAGAAACATTTAAGAGCATAGCTGTGCTTCCATTTAACTTATAACTGCACAAACTGACATTCTGTAAATATATTTTCTTAATGGATACATGCAAATTTTGAAAAATCCAGCTTTTTTGATACCTTTGTTTTTTGACTGCATCAAAATTTGCAAAGGAAACAATTTTTCGCATCACGAGTCACGTGATCAAAAACGGGATGTTACCACAGGTGGAAACCATGAAGGAGAAGACGGCAGGAAGTAGTTGGAGAGCCGTGGCGGTGCATGTTTTCTTAACGCCTTGCCGCGTAAACAAACTTATTTGTGTGTGATTTTAATTGCGTTTCTTATTTAATGGAAACACTGCAATTCCAAAATTGCGGTCCTCAACATTGGTGGACTTTAAACAAAAGATTTGCGAACATTTGCAATGCTAACTCCCAACTGCAGGTGGCAGTATTTCTTCTACTACATTGCTGCCTCCATTTTTTTCTTGATGTCAAGTTATTCTGCGTGATTTGTACGGCAAGTAAATAAGTCACATTTACCATCCTACAAAAGCTCAAATACACAAAAACAATCTCAAATTCCTGAAGGGACTGATCAGTGTGAATATTTTAACAGTTTTAATATATTCTGCCACAACCGACCTTTGAAATCATTCACGGTTTTGACATGGCCCAAAACGACAGAGTTTGACACGGCAGTCTTAAGACATTCCTCCTCATCTGTCTTGTTGATGCAGCATTTTCATCGACGTTGGTAAATAGTGTCTTATTCTGTTTTATTGGCTCAAAAAATAAAAATGAAAACTGCATGTTGCCCAGAAGGAGCAGCCCTGAAAAGTACATGCATGTCTAAAGACTTTAGAAAATGAAATAAAGCAGTGATGACCAACAGTGTAACTAAAGCGACGGCATGCATCATGCAGTAATGAGTTCATGTAAGTGAAGAGGGAATCTCTTCAAATAAAGCAAACGGTTTAAACACCGACTGGATGTCTTATAAAAACTCACAGTGCAAAACCTTTAAGTTGTGTTGACTGAAATCTTGAACTGTGAGTGGAAGAAACGTCTGTTTTCTACGACTCTTAAATTCAAGTTTACAAAACAAAAATTTAAGCTGAACAATAACAGATGTGCATTTTGCATCTGACAGCAACACGAGTCGCTGTTTTGATTAATAAAATCACTTGTGAAACTTAAATTCTCTGAATATGTTTTGAATTAAACGCTTTCTAAATATTCCACCAGGTTTAAATCTAGATTAAAATCTAAAAAAAATTGCTAAAGTTAAACTTTTGTAATTATGGTTGTAAAGAATCAAAATACCAACTTTCTGTGACCAGTTTTTAACTTTTACAGCTGTAAAATACAGCAGAGTTCTGATGAAGGCTGGATTTTTTTTTTACTTCTAAAATTTTCAGTAGGTAAGAACTTTTTTAATTATTTTTTACATCTTTTCACCTTTAGATGACAACATTCCCTAATCAAATCAACACTTTGTTTTTATTTATTGAAAGTTATACAAATTATTGCTTAACGATTGCACTATATAATTTAACATTTTTAATTAGATTACTGAAACATTAACTTTTCAACTGAAGAATAATTGCAGAATTTCATTTATGTTTTATGACAACAGCAATGGAGGGTTAATTTTTGTCCTCCAGACAATCTCTGTGTTTCCGTTACAAATGTGTGCAAAACTTTAATATTTTGCTAATATTAAAAAAAAAACACAATTTTGCAATTTCTATTAAATAAGAGATTTAATTAAATCACGTGTGAATAAGTTCGTTCACACAATAAATCATTTAAACAAATGCTGTGCCATCTTCCTCATGCTACTTCCTGTCTTCTTTGTGGTTTCTACCAGTAGTAACATCTGATTGATTATTTAATGCAAAAAAAAATATATATAATTTAGGTTTGAACAATACATCAATTTCAAACCACCGAACATCAAAACTTATCAAAAAACAATTATTTTTTTCTAAATTGGCATGTATCCATTCATTATTTTGAAATGTTAAATTATACAATTATATAGTTAATGGAAACGCAGCTATTAGGGCAACAAATTTGGTGCATTTTGTTATAATCTAGTATTTGTGATTGATTTCGTATATGGTAACTTGTTCTGACTTGATTGTTGTGTGTTTGTTTCTGTTGGCGTTTGGAAGAAGTTCAAAAATCCAGTCTTCCAGCCTCTGATGACTGCTTATCATCTGATGAGCGCTTATCATCATCCTGGAGACAGTTTGCAGCTGAAGCCAAAACAAATGGACGTAGTTTTTAAAATGTGTCAGGAAGAACTATGCCGTGTGAAGCTCGTTTTCTCTGCTGGCTGCTCCGATTGCATCTGGATTGGCGAGAGGGTCCAGGTCAGCGAACAGGTTGAGCCACGCTGACAGACCTTTGGACGGTCCGCTTGTTTCTGCACAGCAGGAAAACAAAACAAGCGAGTCACAAAACAAAAATCTAAACTCCTTGCTTTGTTTCTCAAAGTGTCGAAATCCAGCCCTACTGCGGGTGCAAGTTATCGGTTAATGAGTAAAGTTGATTATTAGTTAATTGACTAATAAGCATTCGTTTTCTTAAAATTCTGAGTTTTTGTCTGTAACTCGAGAGCCGACCGTTTTTCCATAACACGAAGGGCTAAATTTGTCATAATATGACGCATTTAAAAAAATCCTTAAATTTTTTTAAATACTGACTCAATAACCAGAAAACTGGTCTGAAACTTAGACGTATTTATATAACATAACAAAGCCTATTAGGTTGGTGAATAGAAAAATAAAAACACGAAAAGAATAAAATATGAAACACTTAATTTCCCATTTAGAAGTACCGTCGGTGGTTGCTCTTGAAGGAAAGTTAAAACTTCGCTCAAAACCAACTGTCCTTATTGCCGCCATGTTTTTCTTCCTCGTTGTTTAACGCTCCGTCATGAAGCTCGACTGAATGAGCGACATTGACACAATAACTAGAGGAGCTTGATGAGTGTTTACATTTCAAAATATAAAGTGGATTTTACATTCCACAACGAACTCCGGACCGTTTCTCTTAACCGTTCTGTCATGGCACCGCCGCCATCTTAAATTTCCGTATCAACCGCTCCGCTTAAGGATGACCAGCAGCGCTCCCTGTTGGATGGCGGCCAAACTACAACACTAAAAGACGTTCTAATCGGACGTAATTTGCTAATCAATAAGAACTAATTTTAATCAAATAAACCATTAATCCACTTGCATCCATTAGTCCTACCTTTCACCGCTGGCTTTAGGGGGTTCTGTCCAGATCCGGGTGATAAGTCTGGCTGTGGGACGATCCCGGTCCAGTCTGATTCACAAATAAAATAAGACAAACAACTCAAAGAGAAATCGTTCCACACGTCTGATAAATGTCTGAAAAGTTTCCTTATCAGCTCTGAAATGTTGTTTTAGGCATTTTTATGTTTCCAGGAAATGGATTATGTAGGAATATTTCATTAAGAAATGGGAATGTTGCTTGTTTTGTTTGCATTTTCTAATTTGGCAATATTACAACAGAGTGACTAAGAAGGAAAAAAGTACGAGAATAAGCTTGTGCGAGTATAAAGTCAAAGTATTACGAGAATAAAGATGTAATATTAATTCTGGTTTCATGTCAACTTTACTCTCGAAATATTATGACTTTATTCTCATATGTTACAACTTTGTTGTCGTAATTTAGTTTTATGTTCTATTTCTTAGTATAGGCCTAAATACAGGTGAATTAGCTTTGATGTATTTTATTGGCATCTTTTTGTGAGACAGACTTTCTCAAAGTATGTAACCGGAAACTCATCACTTTTTTAAAGTTTATCCTCCAGCGCTGACAATAAAACACCTCGAGATTCCTTCTCTGCATGCTTGCACTTTAATCACTCCACAAGTTTTTAGTTTGAAGGAAACTAAACCGCACAATCAGAGGTTCGGTTGTTGTCTGACCCGAGGCAGAAGACTTGTTCAAGCTTTGGTCCAAAAGGTGCGACGGCAAAAAGAACGAGTTTTCCTGCTGCTGGGTGTCAGACGGACCGGCGCTCGCCTCCGTGTCTCCAGAACCTTTGGTCCATTCCTGGGAAAAATCGTCCACAAACAAACCGCCCAGGATCTCATTGAGCAGAGCCAGGCTGTCCTCCTCACCATCCAACTCTGAGAAAGGAAAAAGCAACCTTTTAAATGACCAGAGATGGGTAGTAACTAGTTACATTTACTTTTGGAAAATATATACTAATAGGAGTATTACACTTTACTTTTACTTGAGTAGCTTTATTATTAAGTATTGTTTCTCTTTCTGGGGTAAAATATCTGGATACTCTGCCAGTAAATAAAGAACAAGCTGGATTTAACAAAAAATTAACCAGACACAAGATCTTTCTATTGACCATAAAATTGCACAATTTAACATTTCAGAAATAAATTTGATTAATGGAAACATGCCAATTCATTTTTTGATAAAAAGGTGGGTTTTTAAGCCCTGTAGAAATTGATTTATTTGCGTTTGCTGTCAAAATGTAATATATTCTGCTTTCTGAACCACTTATCGTTGATACAAATGCAATTATTATTTTACTGCATTATTATACATGTATAGACTAATAATCAGAGCACTGAAGAGTTAACTTTCTCACCATTTCAAGCTCATTTATTACTGATACTCCATCAACTCTTATTATTAAGGCAACGTCTATAAAGTACAAGCATATATTAGTAATTGGTGATCCGACAACTTAAAAAATAATAAAAATAATAAAAATAAAGCAGGGGTGGTGAACATATTTTACCTTCTCTCATCTTTTCACTTTTTTCTTCATGTCCTAATGAGATTAGTCTGTAAAATTAAGAAGCAGAATATCATATAAAGGAAGAGCTTTGGTATCTATTTACACACATTTGTTGACAACATCAATGAAGAAGCATAAAAATATTAGAAAAATCTTATCTTCAATCTGCACACCAGTAAAGTGTCACATCTATAATTTCTCCAGTCAGACAGGAAGTGGTTAATAAATTCCTAGAAATTCAGTTCAGTTACATTAATTTAAAGACATTTTTAGAAGTGCTAGTAATTGTGCCACATCTGAATTTGTAAAAACAGTTTTTCTTAGCATATTTTCTCCCCTGATGTGTCTTCCAGTTGGATGTTTCTCAAACGACTTGGTGACAGATTATGCTCTTGCAGTGAATCATGAGTTTCATGCTTTGCACCATCAAGAGTAAAACTAAATGGAAAACTTGCTGGTCATTAGTTGTCTCATTTCTTCTGTCCTCTGTTTCCCTTTCCGATGTTTTCTTCTCCGTCTTTTTTTCCGTGGAGTCCTGTAAACAATAGTCCAACTCATCATGTTCTTTATTTTTTTCCTCTAATTCTTTTCCTCATGGAAAAACGCTCTGACCTTCGCTGTGGAAACCTCATTGTGCTGGCAGCCCTTAAAGCTCTCATGTATGGCTGCCATGGTGTGAGACGTTTTCCCCCAGAAGTGCAAAAGAGTCGTCTGAAACACAGATAACGTCTGTTTAATTCAATTTCCCATTGGTTTTCTGACTAGAGCTCAATAGATGGGATGAACCTGGTATGTGGTCAGAACGTGTGAGAGGAGGTTGCAGCGGCTCGCCCCCAGCAGGTCAACCTTCTGGCAGACGTCGTTCTTTAACTTGTCGAAGCTGCTTTTGGTCGTCCGAACCTGAGCCTGAACCTAAGATTTAATTAAAAAGGAGAAATAAACAAGTTAAAATGGACAAAGTACTGTCTGGTTGTGGTTTTTCGGTGAGTTCTGCCCTCTAGTGGCGCGTGAAAACAGAATCTGAAACTTGTTTCTTTGCCAGATGAGTTGAAAACGTCTGATAGGGACATGAGAGACGCAGTTTTCTTCAGCTCTTCTACTGTATGCACAGTTTTCAGTTTTGGGAGTCGACTCTACGATGGCGCATTAGGGCCATTGTTGTTAGAAAAGAAGAGGAGTAAATTTCCTCCAAAAAAACACAGAAATTTTGAGATTAATATCAGAAATTTTCTAGAAAAATAAACAAAAAAATGTGCTTGAAAAAAACTGAAATTTTGAGATTATTCTCAGAAACTTAATTAGAAAACCTTGGACATTTCTGGGTTTCAAAAGTCAGAAACTCAGAAAGTTTCATGTTTCTTTTCATTATAATTTCTGAGATTAATCAAAAATGTCAAAGTTTTTTCTAGCAAATTTTCAACTGTTTGAGCTCAGAAACTTCCAAGTTCTTTTCTAGAAAATTTCTGATATTCATCTCAAGATTTGTACAATGGCTGCTGGAAAAGGCAAGGTTTTTGTGTTGACTTACCATTAAGAAACCACTTGCTGCATTCTTGTTGACTGTGCAGGAGGCTCTACTAATGCTTTTCAGAACTGTACGGTTGTGTAATTGTGCATCCGTTTCCAGCAATTTTCACGTGTGATTGTAAACGCTGAGTTGGGGGCGTGGCCAACAACTGGTTATTTAGATTTAAAGTGGCAATAGACCCTAAATTAATATAGAACTGACCAGACTAAAATCTCTTGTGCAAAAAATTTAATGATCATGTCCTGTAAGGCCCGTAGACCAATCCGAAAAGCAGCCAAAGACCCAAAGAAAGCCTGGATATTCATTGGTCACACCACTCCACAATCCTCTAGATATTGCTAATTACTGTGATATACAGCGTTGAATTCCCCTCTCGCTCCGAGCGTCTGAGGACAGTCCTAGCACCAGGGTTGGTGGCAGTTGATGGGGACAAACCTTGCGAAATTTCTCCATCTGTTTGTGCGTGTCCGGATCGAGCTCCTGAGAGACGTCCTTCATCCAAAGCAAAGCTCCGCGGTACTCGGTCCGGGACTGTTCCATCCGATTCACCGTCAGCCACGTGTCAGAGATGGCCCGGTAACGGAAAGTCTCGATCTCCTGGTACAGACGGCACAGAGGTTTCCTCAGAGCCAGCCTAGAAGAAGAAGAAGAGCTGTCCTCAAAATCAAGCCTCCAGAGATCTATAACACAAGATCTATGTTTATTTTACAATATCCTGAACTTTATGACACTCTGATTGGCTTTTTGAGGTCTATTAGAGGGATTTGAACATGTTAGACCCCTGATAATTTAGCACATTACTGTAAAAATTGTTCTAATGTGGATGCAAGCATAAAAAATTGCATGCTCACCTCTCAGGTTTTCCCCCGTTAGCCACTTGAATTTCAGGATGGTGGCCATTTCTCAAAATGGCCACCATTTTTGAGCCTATTAGACCAATTATTGCCAAAAAATGTTACCCACTGCCATATGTTTTCGACTTTGTTCCTATTTGTACAAATTTAAAGTGATAATACAAAATCAGACACCAAAGCTGAAACCGAGGACTCGCTGTTTGCAGGTCTCACACCAGTTGTCAACTGATTTGTTGACAAGCAATCACCAATCATCTAATTAGTGATTTTACTGCAAAAATAAATAAATTTTACATGACAACCCTGGTGGCCATCTTGAAATTTGTTTTTAATTTCTCAGTGGCTAACATTTTCTCTTTTTTTTTGGCCCTTGGGAACATCTGCGCCGCGCTAGGCTCTTGAATCTTTATGTGGAAATTTTATACCCCTAAATCTAACGACCCAGGAAGGGATTTGTGTAGGTGTACTGTCGGGATATGTGATGGCTACCTCTGCTGGGAGGAGAAGCAGAGAGCTTTCCCTGTCGCCTGCATGATCTTCCCAGCCCGGCTTTTATCCTGCGACCCCTGGGAGCGAAGGAAACGACCCAGCTCGTTTTCCTCCTGAGAAAGGACTGAGAAGTAAAGATGAAAAATGTTGTTCTAGGAAAATAAAATAATGATTCCCATCTGATTTCCAGTCTTTGCTACTAAAACCAACCACTAAAACTTTAACAAGCCAACATATAAAGAGTCCTGAAGGGGAACAAAAGGGATCCAGACGACCAAATTTAAAACAAACTAAATGTTTAAAAGTAGGCATTAGCCAACTTTTGTCTTTTGTCTACTTACAGTTACAATTACTTTCAGGAGTATTTTACTATGCTTTACTTTTTACCTTTACTTGACTAATTTTACTATGAAGTATTGCTACTTCTGAGTAAACTTTCTGGTACTTTTCTCACTGTGAGTAACTTCACTGAATGAAACTCAAACATGTTTTAACCAAACATTCAACAGACTCAGAGAAACATCTGCAGTCTTTGTCAAAATTTCATAAGTTTTTTATTGAAAGAAACTGATTTGAAAAAAAAAGTTAGATCAATTATTTTAATTTTGGTTCTTAAAATACTAACATTTCACATAACTTTATATTCTGGTATGTCTGACATAATTCTTACTTAAATATTAAATTATTGTTGTTTTTATCAGTCTCTCGGTACTTGGTAAAAAGATACTTGGGTAGCCTTTTTACCAAACTACTTGAGGTGATTTCTTGGAAATGCTACTTACTTTCACTAGAGTAAAAAATATACTGAAGTATTGCTATTCTTACTTGAGTACAGTTTTTGTTGCTGTTGCCCAGTTACTGGTATTTTGAACAGTAACACACCCCGGTTGACTGGCTCAGTTTCATCAGTCACTGAGGGTTTTTGAGTTTTCTGGACTTACAGCAGATCCTCCTCTGGTACTGCTCAATGACCTTCAGCAGCTCCATGCATGTTCTCTGGATGGAGTGGAAGACCTGCGATGAGATTTAAAAAACACTAACATTTTTACACGCATAACTAAATAGTAATGAAATACATAGTTCCAACAAGTTTGAACCAGACGTGGTCAGCACCATTCTTGGTAGACAAGTGACTCAAGTAAGAGTGTTTTTTGCTCTTACTTGAGTCACTGTTTTTGGCGGCTACTTGAGTAAAAGTAGAAGTACTGCTACTCTTACTTGAGTAATATTTTCAGGTACTTTGTCCACCTGTGCACATGTTTTGTTGTTGTTTAATTATTATTATTAGAAAACAAAGAACAACAAGTATACAAAGATCGGTATACAATGTAATATTAGTAACAGCGGGAGTTATAGTGTAATTTAAGTTAGATAATACACTGAGGGTTTTAATTGCCTTACACTTTTTTGAAAGACATTGTAACTAAATGTCTTTGTTTTGGATTTAATTTTTTTTATACTTGCTACATATTTAAAGCAAGGGGTTTTCCTACTGAATTTACACTTGTGAATAAAAATCTTGGCTAAACATACAATCAGCGGACAATAACCTAGCTGTATAAACGCAGGCTACATGTCAGCCTTAGCTTATAGCGAAAAGCTACATTAGCTTAGCTAATTTAGCTAGTTCGGCAGTGAGCACTACAGTAGATATTTATCTTAATATTACAAAGAGGTGGGTAGAGTACTCAATAAATGTAATCGAGTAATATTTGTATTTATATTGTTTATGAGTAAGATGAGAACGAGGCGAGAGCTAGTTTTAAGATTGTGGCTAGTTCACTGTTGTCATAGCAACTGTCTTGACCGCTACGGTGCCCTCTAAAGATGGCGTTACCGGACGTGTGACGTCACGTGATAACTAAAAGTTTAAAGCTCTGAGAAAATAAAAAAAACCCTGACTCGCCTCCAGCTTGGCGTCCAGGTCTGAGTCTGACGCCACCACGTGTTCATCCTCTTTCTTCCCGGTGACTTTGATCAGCGTCTGCTTGGTTTGCCAGTACTTCTTCTGGAACTTGTTTGCCACCGATGAGTCTCGGTTCTGGATGAAGCGGTCCAGGTGATCCCCAGAGGAGCCGCTATGAAGAGAGGAGGACTGGATCAGCGCTACAGCTGGTGATGGAACCCATTAAACACCGAGGTATACTCACAAATGTTTGCCCTCCATTTTTTAAGAAGACCTGGGGAAGAAATGAAAGTATGAAGACATACTGGGACCATTGTAGAAAAAAATAAATAAAAGTAAATTTTCACCCAAAAATTCAGACTAATCTCAGAAATATCCCAGAAAGAAATGAACATTTCTGAGCTTGAAAAGTTGAACATTTGCTAGAAAAAAAAGTCAGGAAGTTTGAGACTCAGAAATTTTCTAGAAAAAATAAGGAAATTTCTGAGATTGAAGAATCTGCTAGAAAAAAAAATCTAATTAATCTAAAAATATCCAAGTTTTTGCTAGAAAATTACTGATATTATTCTAAAAAATTTCATTTTTTTCCCTGCATATTTTTGACATATATTTAAAATTTCTACTTAATTGACGTTTATAGAGGTACATTTATTAGCTTTTTGGACCTTTCACAATGACTCTTAATAACATTAAAAAGAACCAGCTATTATGGAGAGGCTCTCCATACAGCTATTGTTTCTAAATTTAAATATAATAAGAAACTCCGTTTTTTAAAACACATTTTCATTTTTTTCCTATATGATTTACATTTCTACAAAGAATGACACAAAAAGTAGTACTTTTAGTGCAGACCTGCTTCTTACAGGTTGGATTTTACTTTTTATTTTTTTACATCTTCTTTTTGCTGAATTGTGTTTATCTTTATTTTAATTCCTAAAAATAGAAATAAAATGGTGGTTAGAAATTACAACAAATTTTCTAAGTAGATATTTTCAAAATGTCGCAAGATATTTGTGGCTTTAAATAACTTTTATTTGGCTGGCCTGATAATAAAATGACTCTTTAGATTGTAAACGTTGCGTATGCCACATAAATGCATTTAAATATTAATATAAGATATTAACTACTCAATACCCATCAATCTATTTTACTATTATTTGGAAAAACTGTGAGATGGAAGTAGTTGGGTGATTCTCATTCAAGCAGGATCTCTGTTTTGGATTTTTTTTTTTTTATACTCGCTACATATTTAAAAATACTCTGAACAAAACAGACTAGATCAGATCTGTCTAGTATATTTAAGTATTTTTTGTAAATATATGTATATTATTGCGCTGCCATTAACTACAGCAGTATCTTGCCTTAAATGTTTAGATATTGGTTTAAAAATGGCGCCCCCTGCCCTGCAGTTCGGGCTTCCCCTGCTGCGCGAGGAGCGTCATCTGCAGCTCGCGCGTCACGACTCGTGTTAATGAGATGGGTTATTTCACCAAACCGCCCTTTATAAGCTACATTTGTTTCTTTCTTTATCATTGGTGATCGTAAAATGTATTAATTTGGAATATTTCGGTGCAGATATAAAATAAACAGGCTCATTATGCGGAAGCCCAGCGGCGCTTCTGTATCTCTGAATTATCCATGAGCATCACATCGAAACGAGTTGCGATCAGAGGTAAAGTAACAGCATAAACCTCGCTTACCTGAGCGGAAAAGGCAGCATGCAGAAACAGCAGCGTCGCATCTCTTCTATCGATGCGCAAATAGCAGCAGAAGCAGCAGCGATGCCGGGATTTCAGGCCCGGGTTTGTTCTGTAAATTTGTACACACAGCTGCTCATTGTCCGTCTGCACGAAACAAGCTGACGTCAATCAGGGCGCACTCCCCTCCTCTTTACAGAGGAGACACAAACATCCCCGCATCCTGCATCCACTCTGCAAACCGCAGCGCACAATTCAGGGCTGTTTGTCTGGCGCAAACATGGCAACATACTCCACTGAGCGGATTTATGTAGGTAGTTGTGCACTATTAGCGGAGGAAAACGGATAATAGAAGGTCTCCAGACTAAATAACTATTTGAAAAAAATTATAAAATACACTGCTTTATACTTTATGCTAACATGAAAATGAATTTTGAGTCTTATTAACAGTTAATTAATATGTTTTAGCTTCAAATTAAATAATAAATTATATTTTACATGTTTTTTCCCCCCCGGTTTCCTTCTGTACTTTTATGCAAGTAATTAAGCCCAACACCTGCACAAAACTTCAGTGAAAATTAGCATATTTTTACTTAACAGTAGTTTCGAAATTGACTGAAAAAATATGAAAATTTGAAAAATACTAACAAAAGTGGGAAATGGGGAGGAAACTACGTAATGAATCAAAAATTGGGAGAGAAATATTTCAAGATTTCATTACAGTACTTACTTTTTAAAATTGATTTCTTCTTACAATTTGTATTTTTCATTTCAGTTGTACACCCACCTCCATACATTCGGAGAATACCTGCTGTCTAATTTAACTGCATTAATTAAGACTACATCTGCGCATGCGCTTCTCACCCCACGACACTCGGATCCTCTCAAAAGACGGAACAACATGTGTGAGTTTTTAAACGTTTATATGCTCTGTTTTAATGATAGACATACGTTTTAAAATGAAATTAATTTTAAAATGCTTTAATCTGAATTGGACCGTGCCAAGCTAACTGTACCGCTAATCTCCAGCAGATGTGTCGCTAATTGAACCACCGCACAGACGGAACAAATTGAACCGAGGACAAGTGATTAAATAAAACTTAACGCTAATAAAGTTCAGCAGAGTTTAGTCATTGAGTGCATTAAGAGTAAAGTTTTGCTCTAAGTAACTCTACTGGGCCATGTACTGAGCTCTATTACGCATGTTTTATTTTACAAAATCAAACTGCCTTATAGAAACACTAATTATGCTTCTTTCAAAGGTATGTAGAAATATTGCATTTTTTAAAGTTATGGTGTATTTTTGGTTTTATTAGACAAATAAACAGATTTATTTTATACCTCTTATTTATTCCACAATGTATCTTTTCAGTATTTCTCTTGCAGTTCTCATCTGCTCTGAGTTTCCTAGAAGCTGGTTACCACTCTGAAGGTAAAGCACAGTTTTAAAAATTCTAGTTTTTACATATAAAGAGTGACCGCAGTTTATTGTATGATCACAGTGAGGCTCTCTTACCCATTTTTAACAATTATTTTTTTACACATTCTCTGTCACTTCTACACAGTTCTGTCTACAAGAAAGACGTTTTGTTGTTTGGGAACAAGCATCTCTCCATTACTGATGTTAATGTGATGTGTTACGTCTTAGCATGCTAACAGGCTACATAACTGTGCATGCTAACAGAACCAATAGCCCGTCTATACTTAGCCCAGTTAATATTGGGCTAATTATACTCTATTATATAAGGAGTAAAACAACAAAAAGTGATAACATTCTGCAAAATTAGCAAGTTTACTTCAAATGTTAAACTAAGTAGTGCTAGTTTAGTTAGATCTCCAGTTATCTAACTGTTTTTTAACTGAAAGAAACTAAATGTCATGAGAATATTTTAACTGCAGGGCTGCAATTAACGATTATTTTAGTTACAAATTATTCTGACAATTAATCAGTTAATTGGATAAAAATTGGCACACTACAGATTTTTCAGTCAAGCCTTTTTTGCATCTCAGAAGTGAACATATAATTAAATCCCCTTTAGTGTACGCTTGATCATTTGTATCAAAGATTCCATCTAGTAAAAAAAAATACAGCTGCTTTTACAGCAACTTAACATTAATACAGGGCTGGCCTGTTCATTAGTTTTTAGATTAATCAATGAATAATTTGACAGCAGAAGGTGTTTTTGTTTTCTCTTTGGTCGTAGGTAAGATTTTTGCTATGCTGACGGTATAAAAATATTGTGTGATGAAAGAAAATGTGGCCATCATGAACACCCAAACATTTTGCTGCCAGATT
Organism: Girardinus metallicus; assembly: GCA_903067095.1. Lineage (NCBI taxonomy): Eukaryota > Metazoa > Chordata > Actinopteri > Cyprinodontiformes > Poeciliidae > Girardinus > Girardinus metallicus. The sequence continues at coordinate 11,784 of CAEGAE010032768.1, read as the reverse complement.
TTTTCCAGAATCCGTTCTTGGTGACAGTGATGTCTCACTAAAGGTTACTGTGAAACATTATCCTCCATAATTATCTCCATACATTTTCCAGCGTGGTTCAGCTAAAAGCTTCTGTCTGATCTGCAGATAATGTTGTAATGTCCCAGAGTGGGCAAAAGAAATCAATCCAGTCATTTGAAATCAAATAAATGCTTGTATAAGCATAATGAAAGGAGCAATCAGTATATGGCGATTGATTTACTTTTTCTCCAGAAAAGTAGAATTACTATGATGTATGAAAACAAAATTAATCGCACCTTTAAATTAGGGCTGGGCAATGTATCGAATATACTCATTGTATCGCGATATTTTCAATTTACGATAGTTAAAATGGCTATATCGCAACTATGGAGTATAAATTCAAATAAACTTTCGCTGTCAAATTCACTGTGAGTATGGTTTATCCGACACCCTGTGAATGCATCACTTGTCCCTCGCCCCTCCCAACCTGAAAATTTTCTACCAATCAGGCTGGACGGAGAAAACAAACAACATGCGAGAGTTTGAGGCGAGCGGCTGAATGAGACGGTAACCGAAGAGGAATCGGATGAACTTGTTCAGTTCCAAAGAGAAACAGCGCTGGATCAATAGTTTGGCAGTGGTTTGGATTTTATATGGAGGATGTCGAACAAAATGAGGTAATTTGCGAAACATGTTATAAAACTGTTGCCCAAAAGGTTGTACCACAAATTTATTTCACCGCCTAATCAGACTTTTCTTATACGTGCCGTTCATAGCCGCGCTGCTGCGGTAGAACTGGTCCGTTAAAGTGAAACCTGGAGATGTAAATATGATTCATTTAGTGATATGCAATGGGAAAAAGAACTCAAAACTTCTGCCTCACATTCTCCATGACTCCCCTACTCTGCTCCTTCAGACTAGCCAGCAGCAATTAGCAAACACCTGGTTGAACTGTGGATCTGTTGAGGTCATTGTAGTAGCTGCTTCTAAATGAAAAGCAGGTAAAATGTTGTTGGAGGGTTGATAGAGGAGTGCTGTTGTGATGACTTCCTAAAAGCGTAGTTTCAGAAAGAGCTGGAGTTTTTAAAGCGACAGACCCAATTTCAATGCGTATAATTACAAAGTCTAACTTCTTTTAAGTCATATTTGATATATATATATATATATATATATATCATTTTTATAACAACTGAAGGTAACCTAGTTACTTGATTGTGCCATTTTATCTCACAATGTGCTTGGAAAACACAATATTTGAAAATTATCACAGTTTTGGGACCAACGTAGATTCATCTGCCAGATGTTTTAAACCAACAATCCTTTAGTTCATGCCTGTAAATGTGCAGCGCTACTTAATAATGTTCTGTAATTTGCATAAATTTTAGGGCACCAAAACCGGCTCCAGCCCAGGGCCCTTATTCTACTGAATGCGGCCCTGACCACCACACATAATGTGGTTGATGGTGAGGGAAGTAAAGAAATATCCAAAACTAGGAAAAAACCATATTGCGAACCTGAATGTGTGAACGTTGCAAAACACAAAATTCACACATTTTATGACTGGAAGATATAAAATGTAAGAAGATAACAAAGGTTGTAAAATTCACTAGAAAATCAGTAGCAGCACAAATCCCACTATATTTTATTTTTTACGCCTCAATCAGACCTCAACTGAGGTGCAGTTCCGTTTCTGACCAAAAGATGGCAGTGTAGCACAAAGAAAGTGGAAAAACACCTTTAATAGTCTTCTCTCTGGTGTTTGGGGCCCCGAGCTTTCATCTGTTGGCTTCAATTTATTTCATCACAGTATACTGCAGCTGATCTAATGGCATGTACATTTTGTTGTCACCTAAAGGGGAATTTCTTGTCAAGCTCCCAAATTGATGTACCTGTTTGTAGCCTTGGACAGTATTTGTGCTGCAGAGTCTCGAGGAGTGTGTGAGCAGCATACAGCTCTCTGAGCAGTTACCGTGAGGTACATTTAAACAGCAGGTTATGGATTTATAGTTGGAAAGTGAGCTCTGTGTAAAGCTTTGCAGACTTAATTTGATTATCACCACGGTAATGTTGAACCCTTTGATCCTTCAGCCGCCGAAGGTCACGTCATGTACAATGCAGCTTGTTTTCATCCGCTGCGCTCTCAGAAAACACGTCGTTGTTAGAGTGTTTTGCATCTTTAACTTCAAAATATCTCCTGATTTGCTGCAGGAAGTTTTTCGGCACAGCTCCCAACCGTGACTTGCGATATCATCTAAAGGTCTTTGATACAAACAGGAAGATACAGTGGCTATAATGAAAAGCGAACGTAATCTCTCTAAATGCCTGTGTCCTTGAACTTATCTGATCTTCCTTGTCCACTTCCAATCTTAAGTTCAGGTCCTACATTGTATTAAAGCAATTTGAGTTCACTTGAATAAGGCAGGAACCAATCAGGGTATTAAATTAAGTGATGCTTTTCAAGGGGATCTAATTCAATCAAGACAGAGTCAGGGAAATTCCTTTCAGATATTGATCAGGGACATATGTCACTATTGATTTTCTGACATTTTATAACTCGGAGATTCTGCTGTTTCACTCATGAGATGTTTTAGACATAATGAGGCGTGTTTTTTATTATTCCACCCCATAAGCCTTAGGCTAATTATGAAAAATTCACATTTTGCATGTTTTTGTACCTCCATTTTGGTCTCTACTGCTTCTAAAAACAGACCTAAAACTTTAAAAAGCACCTGGCCATTTTTTTGGCAATAAGTTCATGTTTTTTGGTGTCTAGAAAATGAGCCATTTCATAAACCTCCAGAATGTAACGTCACAAATCAGCAGGCCCCTTGCCTAACAACCCCAGTGAAAACCAGCCCGTTACCTAGCAATCCCAGCTTCACTGCAGCCCATTTGGACAGCTGGTTTTTAAACTGTACAATGGCTGCTGGAAAGCAGAACTGGGTAGTAGCTAGTTACATTTACTTGAGAATATTTTTTGGAAAAAATTTAGTTTTGAGAGTAATTCTACGACGCTGAATTTTTTTACTTTCGCTTGAGTAATTTTATCACAAAGTATCGCTACTTTTGTAAATTTCTGGATATTTACCCACTGGGAGTAACTTCACTGAATGAAGAACAAACTAAAAAAAAAATCACCAAATACAGACACGCCTACAGATTTTCACAAATTCACAAGTCTTATATTGAAAGAAACTGATTTGGGAAAAATGTTTCTTTTGTGTGATTTTGTTGTTTTTTAAATATGGTATTCATATGAATTACTTTAATTTTGGTCCTTAAAATACAAACATTTCCACATAACTTCATATGTAGGTCAGTCTGTTAACTTTTGAATATTAAACAATTGATGTTTTGATAAGTGTATAGCAGACTTTTTACTTTTTTACCTCATACTTTTTTTTCTCAATTTACTTCTTGGAAGGCTACTTTGTACTTTTGGTTGAGTAGAAATATGATGAAGTAGTGCTACTTTTAGTTGAGTACAACTCTGGGTACTCTACCCAACTCTGTGCAAAAGACAACTGTTTTGTTTTTCACTTACAAATCAAAAAACTCTTGCTGTATTCTTGTTGGTTGCGCAGGAGGCTCTACTTCTGCTTTTCAAAGCTGTACAGTTGTATAACTGTGCATCTGTTTACAGCCATAAACAGTGAGGATTTAAAGTGACAAGATACCCTAAGATGGATCAAGGAGCTTAAAGTGGGCAGAGAGTCTCATGATATAAGTCTGATTTTGTACAAATAATGTAATAAACGTGTTTTGTATAAAACTATCTTAACCTGTAAAGCACAATGGCTCACCTTTAACATCAGGAAACCCGAAACACAGCGGCCATTTTTCCTGGGGCCCATTTACATGAGCATCCCGCTCTTCCTGGGGTGCCTGACATGACCCCAAAATTGCTCAATTGACTTTTTCCATCCGCAGTTACGTGTAGTGATGAGGAACCGTGACATTTACATTTGCACCACTCCGAAGCGATCTGCAGCTCCGCACCAGTTTTCAACGCAGACTTTAGGCTCAAAACAGGTCACAGGATCAAAAGTGTCTCTCGCCCCGAGGAGCCACCGAGTCGATCCTTTCCATTTCTGCATCAAATGGTTTTTTTCCCCCCTCTCTTGCTCTTTTTTTTTCTATCTCTCTCTAACTCGGTGGAACACATTTAGATCCTGAGTAGAACTCCTCGGTGCCCACTCATCACTCTGCGTGCTGTTTGAAGATTACTACGCTCAGAGACATCCGCACTGGGCATCCAGGCAGCTTAGAGGCCAAAATCCATAATCCCTTACCCTTCATGGGAATTCTCCATGCACTTCAACATGCTGAAATACAGCCCCGCCGCAGCAGGCACTCGTGGCCGAGGAGCTTCTGGACCCCGAGGCTGAGATAGATGGATGACATGTCTCAATGAATGTGGAGGAAGTTAAAAAAAAAACCCAAGTCAGATACTGATAGTAGTCTCTTCCCAGAAACTAAATTGGAAAGCGAGGAGTTCTTGCTTGGAAGGTGTTTTATTTCTAATGTTTGTATGCACACTACATCTCTTAGTCCACATGCTTTATGTGTACCATAACAGCCTAGAAGACATTTTGCTCTGAAAATATAGGTTTACTGGTGGCTCCCAGCAGCAGCGCAGTCTCCCCACCAGTCGTCTCAATAAAAAATTTCCTCTGAGGCTGTGGCGCCTTATTAAAAAGCGTAAATAAATGTAGTTCCTTGATTTAGTAATCTGCATGAACAAGTAATATGTAAAGTTCAGCCGTTGTAGCTGAAGGACCGCTGGGGTTTTAATTTTTTCCCCCTTTAGGCTGCACTCTAATACTTTGTTAGTCTGCTTGCTAAAACCCATTTATTAGCTTGGGGAGTAAGTCCTGCAGTGAGCAAGAATAATAAAAGTAATTCCATATGCACATCTGGTGTGTTCTTATTGTAAAAGTGCTTCTGTCGTGGAAACCATTCCGCTTTTTCTGTCGGCGTGTCAGGAGAAATGGAGAGACGACGAGGAAAAATCAGCTGGTCTGACATCAGGGCAACAAGTTCACAAATGTTGATCTTTTTTCGACATTTCTGTCACAAAATATGCAGAAATTTATAGTTAATCATATCTGCTTTAATATAAGGAGTATATCCTGGTTTATGGTGTGAAAAATGGCAGCAGGAAGCTTTACGTTCAGTGTGAAAAACAGTATCTGAAGTCAAAAAAGTATATTTAATTTCAAATAGGTTTTAGATTGTTTGCTAAAAGCTTCCTTTTTAACACCTTTATTTTAGATCTTTTTTCTTTAACACATGTTGATAAACAGAACAGCAACAAATAATTTTGATAGTTCACTAATCTATCGGCTAGTCAATCTGTTTTTCATTTTCTATGCTAATTAAATGTTTTAAACATTTTATGTACACTGCTCAAAAAAAAAACAAATAAAGGGAACACATAAACAACACAATATAACTTCAATTAAATCAATGTTCTGTGAAATCAAACTGTCCACTAAGGAAGCAACACTGTTTGACAATCAATTTCACATGCTGTTGTGCAAATGGGGGAAATCATTGACAATTAGGACTTCAGGTAAATTTTCCTCGAGGAATTTTAGTAATCGAGGTAGTCGAATCATTCGAGGAATCGTTTCAGCCCTAATTTGTATCTTTTATTTATGTAAATACTATTTTTGTGAACTAATTTAGGTTACCTTTTTAGTTCTGATGGCATGTTTGGGGACTTTATAAGAAATGTCCACAATAAATGGACATTTCTTAACAAGAACTGTGTTAAGGCTCGATTAAACTCGAGAGGAGGTATCGAGATTCTCAGACCTCTTGTGAAACCAGATGCTGATGCGGTTGGCCCTGGGTTCCTCCTAATGCAGAACAATGCTACACCTCATGTGGCTGAAGTGTGTCAGCAGTTCCTGCAAGACGAAGGCGTTGAAGCTATGGACTGACCTGCCCGTTCCCCAAACCTGAATCCAACTGAGACATCATGTCTCGCTCCATCCACCAGCTACAGACTGTCCAGGAGTTGGCAGATGCTTTAGTCCTGGTCTGGGAGTAAATCCCTCCAGAGACCATCCTCCACCTCATCAGGAGCATGCCCAGGCGTTGTAGGGAGGTCATACAGGCACATGGAGGTCATACAGGCACATGGAGGTCATGCAGGCACATGGAGGTCACACACAATACTGAGCCTCATTTTCACTTGTTTTAAGGACATTACATCAAAGTTGGATCAGCCTGTAGTGTTTTTCCACTTTAATTTTGTGTATGACTCCAAATCTAGGCCTCCACTGGTTAATAAATTTGATGATTTTTATGATGTCAGAACATTCAACTTTGTACAGAACAAAGTATTCAATGAGAATAATTCATTCATTCCGGGTGTGTTGAGTTCATTTATTTATTTTTTGAGCAGCGCACGTCTGTGAATTTCATCATCACAATTCAGTTCAAATTCAAAAATACTTTATTGATCCCAAAGGGAACTTAAGTGTTGTTGGAGTTCCTATTAATTCAACATTTTCAGAGTTATTCCATAGTGATGGCTGTGGGTAGGAAAGGTCTCCTGTAGCAGTCTGGACTACAGTGAATTTGAAGAAGCCTCTGACTAAAGACACTCTGTTTTTTTAAGTCTGTAAATAATAAAAACAAAATCTTACCAAGTTTTTTTTTTCTAGTTTCTAATGCAAACATATTAATGGACTTGCAATAAGACAAAACTTATAACTTTTCTGCAATATATAGGAGCTTGTTTTTACTCAATAATTCCTTAATATTGATACAAAAGTGCCAGTTCCACTGACAGATTATTTAATCTACAACATTGGGAATAATCTACTAGTGCTATTTCATCAATATTAAGGAATTATGGACTTAATCAAGCTCCTATATATTGCAGAAAAGTTTATTGTACGTTACTTTTGTCTTTTTTCAAGTCTACTCTTATGTTTGCATTAGAAACTAGACAAAAACTCTTTGCTTTTGCATATTAGGCACTTACCTATGCATTGCTTATGCTGCAATCTGAGTGGAATAGATTCTTAGTGGAATAGATTCAACAGGTGTTGAAAACATTTTTCAGATTTTGGTCCATATTGACATGATGACAGTTGCAACAGGTTTTTCAACTACAGCTCCATGATATAAATCTGCTTTTCCACCACGTCCTGAAGGTCCTTTACTGGTTTAAAAAACAGTTAAAAATCACTTTGACTCTGTTTAAAGGTGCATTAACCTGCTGCATTACATAGTCTCACTATTATCAAAATTAGCTAATGCAATGCCATGTATACGTTTCGTGACTGGAAGCCTCATCTGATGGTTGGGATCCGATTCAACATCCCTCATTCTGAATCCACTGAACTGCTGCCACTTTATAACTTTACTCGCCTTTTTTGTTCATTTGCAGTTAAATGTGTATTTAGTAAAGTGGCCGACGAGTTTCAATTCCCTGTGGTAAATTAGGTTGCTTTGTCAAATGTTAATTATGAAAATGCTTATTTCAGGTCAGCTCCAATTCCAAAATAGAAATACCGAAAAGAAGCCAATAATGTTCTTTGTGCTTTATAGTTTCTAATTTTTTTTTGTTTAAATAAATAAAAAACAAATCCATGCTTGACTTACCTTTTTCAGGTCAAGCTTAGGAACTATTTGTCAAATATTGATAAATATATTTATATGACGGCGCTACATTGAGTTTGTTTGCAACAGTTTGAATGTCTCAGCCTGACGTTTGAGTGAAGATCTGAAGGATGGACCATGAGGCTGAAACAAGTGAAGGCAAAGATAAAAATAGTCTTTAGAACTTGATGCACTCAGCCAGATTGGGTGGGTTTCTGCCCAATTGGGTTTCCTTTGAACACCTTTGAAAGAAAAAAACCCCACCTGGTTGTTAAAATTTGGGCTGCTTGCTTTTAAAAAGTATTTGTTGGAAAGTGTGTCGTTGTGTGGCAGAAAAGCAAAAAACTTGCACATGTTTTTTAAAAAAAAGTCATGTCCTCACTCTCATTGTTTGGCTCATTTATTTTGAAATGTTTAGACATCAAAGGTTGGTTGTCTTTGGTTAATGAAGTTTCACTATGTGGTGGCATTATAAAATAGAAAATCCTAGTGCAACTTTATCATTCAAAAGGACCTACTGAAAAAAACTCCAGTTTCTTTCTGTTCAAGGAGTCGAGTCCCAATGGGATCTGGTTCTGGTCAGAATATAAGAAAACAACAACCAAAACCACAGTGACTTGACAATTACGACATATGTCACTTATCACGTCTACAAATGCAGTCGATGACCTACAGGATATATAACAGAAGCCCTAAAAATAGAACCGTTACTTCAACATCTTGCAATCAAAAGTCGGTAGACTCTCTTAACGTTGTTGGGTTAGATGGTCAGACAGTTGGTAGCACCGTTGCCTAGCAACAAGAAATTCTTGGGTTCCCAAAGTCCAAAAACTATTAGTGACTATTAGTTTAACCAGTCTCTCTAAATTACCTTTAGGTGTGTGGGGGTGTGCGGGTGTGTGTGTGTGCGCGTTTGTTTGTAATATCTTGTGGGGACAATTTTCCTGACATATACTACATTGTGGGGACCAATTGCTACTTGTGGGGACTGAAGCCTAGTCCCCACAAGGGGAAACGCTGTTTTTGGGTCAGGGGTCAGATTTAGGACTAAGGTGTGAATTGAGTTTTGGTTAGGGTTAGGGTTAGGAATGTAATGGTTAGGGTTAGGGTAAGGGTAAGGTTTAGGCTGTAGAAATGAATGGAAGTCAATGGAAAGTCCCCACAAAGATAGTCGCGCAAACATGTGTGTGTGTGTGTTGGGGTGTGTATGCGGAGGTGTTTTTGCACAGATGCAGGTGCGAACGTAGAGCCGGATGCGGCGGTGAAGGCTGAAGGTTGTTTCTCAGCAGAGAGACGGCGCTGCAGGCCGCCATGCGACCGCATCCTGCCGCTCTCTGCTCCCCCGCAGCGGCTCTGACCCGCTTCTCTGCTCGACGTCGACTTCCTGTTCTCGCGCTCTTCCTCTCCTGCCTTCAAAATGTCTGAACTGCTGCTTGGCGAAACGGAGAGTCTCGACCTGAAACCGAGATGTTTCATGTAGATGTGGAAAGAAAATGAGCTGGCGTTTTTAGAAAGCAACTAAAAATATCTGGCACTATCTGTGGAAAAAGTGATGAAGGCGTAAAGCGACGGTTACTGTCAACATGAAGTTTTCGTTTTCAGTCGAACTTTCTGCTTTCCCGTCTGATTAAAAACACTCACTCATGTAATTTTGTGGTTTTAATTTATATATATATAAAAAACAAGTTTGACAGCCACATGAAGACTTTTTATTCATTTCCCAAACAAAGTGCGGGGGGAAAAAAAAAACGAACAGCCATGACGTCAGGCATAATTTAAAACACTTTTATTGAAGATCAAATGAAGAAAAACAAGCACACATTTATTTAGGACGTATCTGAAAAAATACAATTATACACTGCAAAAGTACAAAGTCAAAATCTTACTTTTTGATTTTGTATTTATCTGGTTTCTAGTGCAAATATCTTAGAACACTTGAAAACTAACTCAAAAGTAACTTTTCAGCAAGAAATAGAACCTTGTTTTAAGTCTTAATATTGATGAAAAGACTCATGTTCACTGACAGATTATGTCACTTGTAACATGGAGAAAATGTTAAACTAGCTCCATTGGCAGATTATTTATCAGCAACAAAGGATTATTGATTTAAAACAAACTCATATCTTACTGAAAAGTTATTTGCAAGTTGCTTTTGTCTTTCTTCAAGTGTTCAAAGATACTTGCGGTAGAAATTGGACCTAGAATCTGGTGAGATTTTGAGTTTTATCAGTTCTGTAAAATAACATGAAATATCCACAGATTGTCTTGTCTGTGCTGAATAACAGCAGATCAGGTTGTTATGTACAAGGAGGAAGATTCAAAGCTTCAGCTCTGCTCTCACTTGGTCCGCTTTCCACGTTTTCCCTGAATAAGACATAAAAAAAATATATCCCTCAGCATCAGAAGTTCTTTGTATCACTTACAGGACAGTTAATCAGAACCAACATGGATGTTTCTGGGCCGACCTGAAGCTTCCAGACCAGAAGGCAGACCAAGGCGGCGTAGAGGCAGCTCTTCACGATCAGGACGCTGTAGGACAGTTTGGCGTTCTGGGTGATCTTTATGTAGTTCTCTGTAGAGAGTACAAGTGTTTACAGTGTAAGGAAAAAGTAGACTTCCTCAAAGCCATCGACTTTCTGCCAGCTATGTTTTCTGTGCTTCTAAGAGTGAAATGTTACCTCGGGTCATGCCTGGCTTATCTGTGCCTTTTGCTGGAGGAATAAAGAGAAGGGACGTCATTAGGAGTACAGCTACAAGGCGGCAGCTTAGGAAAATTGTTTGGTAATTGAACGTACTGGTAAAAGTATCATCTGTTTCGATGGTAGCGGTCCCATTAAAGAAGCTGACAATGCACTTAAATTCAATGTTCGGTTTAAGCCATTCCTTGATGGGGACCGTCAGCCGGCTGGTGATGCTGTAATATTTTTCACCCCTCTTGGCGGCAGCGTCGGTCGACACACCCTCAGTTATTTTCCCATCGTTGCGCTTCCAGGACACGCTTACATGATCTGGGTAGAAATCAGAGGCCACACAGACCAGCGTCTTCTTCTTATTCCCTTTTTTGTCTTTGCATTCTTTGTTTGAAGGTTGGAGAATTCTCACAGTCGGGGGAGTGACAACAATGTCCTTTTCTAAAACAAGAGATAAAACAATTAATGAACCTTTAATGCATTCAGCTAAAACCGGCCCTTTGAGGACATTTATGGACTTGATGGCGGCTGAAATTAAAACGAGTTTGAAACGTCCCTGCTTTACGTGATTATTGCACAAAGTGTGACTGAGCCAAACATGTTTTACTTTAATTATCAGGTTTTTCTTCACTGGTTTAAATCAACCTCATTTGCCAACAGTACGACATAAATGGACTTTTACACTGAAGCCGGAAACAAAGACTGTTTTACCCAAGTTAAAAACTTTCTAAACTCATCTTGGTTTTTACATTCTGGCGTTCTGATCCGACACTTGACGTTACTTCTGAGCGTTTGGTCGGTCTTGCCAATCTAATGCCTGAATTTTACTTTGACGTTTGATGTTTATGTCTATTCGAAATCTCGAAAGAAAACATATTTTAGGAGCACAAAATCTTACCAAGTATTTTTGGTCTAGTTTCTAGTGCAAACATCTTAGTAGACTTTATAAGACAAAACTAGCTTACAAGTTACTTTTCAGCAAGATATAGAAGCTTGCTGTAAGTTAACAATTCCTTAATATTGATGAAAAAGTGCCAGTCTCATTGGCAGATGATTTAACTTATAACGTAGGCAGAAATTTCTTGGTACAAGTGAAATTACTTGCTAGTGAATCAAGCAGTTTTTCCATCAATATCGACGTAAAGCAAACTCTTAGACCTTACTGAAAAGTTGCTCTGAAGTTAGTGAACCTGAACTAAGACAAAGCCAAGATATTTGCACTAGAAACTAGACCAAAACTACTTGGTGAGGAATTGTTTTTTTTTCAGTGTAAAGTTAAAAAGTGAGACTGTTTGGATGTGCGGAGATAAAAGTGAGCAAGTTGGCTACCTCTACATTCTTCAGTAGACAAATCCCAGAATTATGACATTATTGTTTTACATAGGCAGCACGTTAAATACATGGTTACCATCAACTTAATTTTCTTATATATATATATATATATATAAGAAAATTAAGTTGATGGTAACCATGT
>CAEGAE010032766.1:0-25089 GCA_903067095.1 Girardinus metallicus | reverse complement strand
TCGGCATCGGCATCGGCATCGGCTGGAAAAAACCTGATCGGCACATATCTAACACACACGCACACACACACACATGCGCACGCACACACACGCACACACACACACACACACACACACACACGCACACACACACACACACATATATACGACGCACTCATAATAGCTCATAATAACAATGCTCCTTACCAGCGTTTATATTTGCTTGTTGTAAATCATATGAAGTCTGTAACAGAATACAAATTAGGCGATCTGAATAGATTTTACAATCTATAAACCAGAAGGGAATTGTATTTATCTCCTCATTTCAAAGCCACAATTACAGAGCATGCTTTAGAGTTTTTGTTGTTTCTGACAGTTGACGAGGAAAAACAGTGCTGAATAAAAATAGTGCTTCCTACCACAGCCACCTCAGGAATAGCATCGGGGAATAACTTTACTTTGGAAAGCTGCAAACAATCTAAGGTCTGATGAGCCGACACAATTTAGCTTTAAATTTAAGAATAAGAATGGATTTGTTGTTAAGGAGTCCAAGCGCGACTTTATAGAGGGCACAAGAATAGACTTGCACAAGAAATAAAATATGACAACGGGAAGGAAGAAAGCAATAATATTAAAGACCACAGCTGACTGCAAAGGTAGATGTGGACATCAGCAAGAAAGATAAATACCTTTACAGGTTAGAGACTGTATTTCAGCAAATATTGTATATTACCTGTGTATATCTGCACATGGTTGTTTGTCAAAAATAAATATGAAAAGTAATGAATTAGTAAAGATGATAAAAAGGAAGCATATTTCAGACCTGAACCTTTCCTGACTTCCTACCCGCTCATAGTTGTTCCATGTTGCCTCATTTTCATCCTGCCTCTTCGACATACTTCCGTCTATTTTTTGCACTCTTCTTTTTTTCATGCTCTCTTATTTCTCATTCAACAAAAGCCATGCACCGATCCCTCCATTAGACCAGTCTCAGAGGTGTTGTGGAATGTCACCTTGATCCCTGGGGGACACGGTGAGGGACGGTTCTCAGCCTCGCTTCAGAGCATGAACTCACCTGTGTGCCTCAGTTTGACAAACGTTCTACTCTGTAAACGTCACTTGGAGCTCCACTAGGCTCTCTGAGAAATATCAGGTGGAGATCTGTTGATTTTGCTGCTGTTATCACAGATTCTGCCAGATCTACTGTGTCATATTCAGTATGTATTTAGAATTTTTAAGATAAAATTGAAATGAAGTAAAATGTATCCATGTCATTGCTTATAACTAGATATAGAAGTAAGGCTGAACCTCACTGCAGCTGAAAACCTAAAAGTATTTTTTAGATTTTCAGCCTTAAATATTTTTTTACATTTCTCGTTGAGGAGCAGCTGCTTTTTTCTTTCTCTCTACAATTAGAATAAAGCTAAACCAGGAACTCAGGATCATCAAGTCAAGAAAAACCTCACTTTAGTTTACCTTTGAAGTTTAAATGTTCAGCTCTGAGTTGCATCTTCACGTTTTAGAATTAAGTATTGCTTCCTTATGGTTGTCTCTATAAACGTTTGTTGTTTTCAAAAGCTTGTAGTTATATTTCATTCACTTTGGGTTATTTTACAGGACTGTGTTTGCCCATGTTTGACATGAAACAGTGCTAAGTCTACGAGGAGTCTGCTGGTGACGCCGTCTCCCCCAGATATATTATAAGAAAACAAGTGGATAAGGGTTTCGCCATCTTTGATTGGTTTCCCATTCTTTTCTACCTCATGTTTCTCTACTTTCGCCTATTTTTTCTATTTCTTTTTCCCTCTTTCTTTTGTCTTCCTCTCCATTAACATCAAAATCACATAAACTAACAACATTCTGGGTTCTATATTGGAATGGTAACGTGATAAACCCTCAAATTGTCACATCCTATTCATTCACCCTACCCGCTGCCCTGACTTCGAGCAAGAAAAATTGTGTTATATAATTACATTAGTGCTCTCAGGCTGATGGCTCTGCTCGTTAGTGCAGTTGTGATGCAATCTGCAGAACACACGGCCCTCTGTTATTTGCAGTATGGGCAGTGAGTGGGCATGCAGGGTCAGCGTTTGACCCCCCGTGTCCATTCATACAGCCAGAGGGGGGTCCGCTAATGAGTGGCAAGGTTGAACAAACAAGGCCGATAACGGAGACGTGGTTGGAGGTGGCTGTTGTTCAACTAGTGGCAGTAATGCGCTGGTTGAACAGTTACAACGTGCTCATAAAGCATTCCTTGTAGAGCGTCCTGCATCCCACAACAAGCAGCTTTGTGCTTGTGTGTGAGAGAGAGAGCATGAAATAATGTTTGGGATAAGCTCTTCTGATATGTTTGCGTCTGTTGGCGCATTAAAGTAATTACAGCTTTTACTTTGATTCAACTGAATTCTTAACATATTTCGTACTTATTCAAGCGTGAAGCAGCTTAAAATTGAATTCCAGGCCAGGAGTTTATAGCGTTATGTAACAGAGGTGGTTAGTGAACCTTTTGAAGCCAAACATTTATTTATTAAACCTGGTAGAAAATCTCTAAAATAGTCATAAAATGTGACTAGGTTTCAAATTCAGGTCAGTGCTCAAAAGATTCTTGCATCTACATTCTTGTGTATAGAATTATGTGGATTAGATATTGATTTTGCCTTCTCAAAATAAGTTGTCTTTTCTGTTTAAACACTTAGTGACTCATAATGAAGCAAATTTTCCCAGAGCACTAAGCAAACCTAGAAAAAAAAAAACATGTTTGACAGAAATACAGGTAACACATTTATATGTAGCAATATCTGTTTTTTGTAAAGCTTTGATATATAATATAAAAGAAGTGAAGGAAAAGGAATGAAAATATGTTTAATTAGCCTTTCTACCATGAGTGATCATTAAATATTGTATTGGGAGTAGAGGTGATCTCAAACTGAGGATGAAGAGTCGCTTTATTATTATTTCAAAACAAAGATGGAATAATAACAGAATTGACATTGTAATTTGACTTTAGCTTCTCTTACTGGTTTGAACACTTAGTATTTTAAAAACAGCAATCTCCCTATGCATATTGTAGAAAGTGAACAGTTCCTTTTTAACAGTTTCTGTAATTTCTTTGCTTTTTTAAACATCTCACTGTTGCTGAAAATAGCTAAATTTAAGTACTCTTGACTTCATCCACCAAAGAGTGTTGTTTCTCAAGATGGGAGCATTTAGGTGTGGTGCATTCACTGAATATCAGACTTTTCATTGGTTAGGGCTAATCAGATTGGTCACCAGCAGTTTATCTGTATCTCTACCTTTATTGTTGAAATAAATCTAGCTTTTCAGATTAAATAAATTCATCTAGCCAGACTTCTTCTCATTCTCTCTGGGGTTTATGTCCACAGCGACCCTTTACCCTCCTCATTTTACCACAAAAATGTACCACTAAAATAACTTGGCTCCAGTTCAGCGAATAAAGAATGCAGCAATTCTGCCTTCTTTGGGACTTGCTTCCATCCATCCATCCATTTCAAACTAGATGTCTGGACTGAGATTTATATCTGATCTCCTGGGAAGCTTTTTTCTGTTAAAGGGGAATTTCTTCCCACATCTCAGCACTATAAATGGTGTTACTTTGCTCCCTTGAATTGAGTTCCTGAATCTGTGCATGTTTGCGTACGCTGTGGCATCACTACAGAAAGAAAATGTTTGTTAATGGTCGTAGATTTGTTTTGAACAGCTGACAGGCTTTTCTTCTTCTGTACAGGAAGCGATGATGAGAACATGTCTGTGTGATGACTTTAAAGTCTTTTTGGTCTTAAAATAGATTTTCTAAGGAGCTTAATCTGCTGACATGGCGTAAGTATCTCTCATTGCCAGAGTGACCACTCCGGGTCAGGGTCCTTGACTGTTATCTCCAATAAGCACTTGCTATCTTCTGTTGTGTTACAAATACTCACCAAAAAGGGATGCTTTGAGAAGTTGTTAAATATTTACTAAAACCCTGTTATAAGTTTGAAGATTTTTAAGTACAGCATTTAAAGCAAACATTGTTTTATGAAAACAAAGCTTATTGATGTAATTCTGAAAGTATTGATGCATCAATAAGTTGCCTATTTTTTCCTTGATTGACTCTGACCATTATGATTGATTTTTGAGAAAACATTTTTGTGAATGTTTTCGGAGGATTATTCCCATTTTATGCTGTGATGCACATAATGTTGCAATTAACTTAATGTTGTCTTTCAAGGACCTGCCACAATTTGTTTTCTTTTATTAATTTTCTTTTAAAATTTCTACAAATTAATTTTTATAGTTAGACAGCCAGAGTCAGGGAAACTTGTAATTGACAGCTCCCATCTTGAAGAAATTCAGAATTCTGTATCAGTAAACATGATTGATCTATTTATACATAAAAATAAACATAATATAATGTGATGAGTTCAACAGCTTTATTTCACATCTTGTTTCATGTAAGGTTTTATTACTGTTTCAAAACTGCTTATGTTTTATGTCCTAGCATTCCTATGATTTTAAAGTCATTTTTGTCAAAGGCCAGAGAAAGTGTTAAGTGACCAGACCGGAATCGGATGCAAGTTATCGATTAATGAGTTAATCTAAACTTGACTGATTTTACAGATCGACTAGCGATTAGTTGTTAAGCAGTCATTTTCTTAAAAACTTGAGTTTTGTTTTGTATCATATGTTGCCCTTCCACAGCATGAAGGGCAACATTTTTCTCAATATGCTAACTTTAAAAACAGAAGCACATTTAACAGTTTTTTGAGTTTGAGTTGTTTCTGTCATAAGTTCTTCGCCTTCCTAGCACATCAATAATTTCTAGTTGAGAAGTTGACACCGCTCAGGAAACTGTTACCATCTTTAGTCTGAACACTTTCTAACATCCTGACGAAAAGAGTTTGTGCTCATTGAGCTCGGCTAAACCAGCACTGTGAAGGCGAAAGTTAGCGAGCTTGTTGAGTGTCTATGTTTTAAAGCAGAACCATATAAAGGGAATTTTGAATCCCACACTGAACTTTGTTTTTCCTGTTCTGGGATATCTCTGCCATCTATTTCTGTACCAACTGACAATTAATTTGAAGTTGATTAGTTTTTTGAATTCCCAGTAAATGCCACTTTCCTCTCCTACCTTTGGCTCTGAACAGTCCACAAGCTGACTGAAGAAAGATGCACAAATCATGTTTTTGCAACGATATATACATTAGAAAGAGATTGCTTTTTTAATAATGTATAGGAAGCATAACTGTTAGGGAACCATGTACAGGCTGGAACCTGATCAAATTACCCTAATTAGCCTGGCTAACTAGTCAGCTGATATGCGCTAATATTGTGACACAGCGTGACAACTAACATAACATGCATTATTTTCTCAGTGCTAGCATGACATCTTTATTATCTTGTCATAGCCGAACACTATAAATTCCACACCCTTGAGCCCAGTTCTCATGCACTATTCAGAACAGGAGTGCATGAAAAGTAACACACAGACCTCAAAGATGGTTTTCACAACGGCAGCAGAAAAGGCTGCCGTTAAAACTGCTGTCACAGGAAACACTGTGACAGCAGTTTTAAGGACTACTGCTAATAATAAAGAGTAGATGTGCATCCCTCTTCCACTTTACAAATAGAGGGGTTCACAGAAAAGGCAGGCTAATGCTAGTTTGCTTTTTCTCTAAGAATATCATAAATGACTATAATATTGAGTTACAAGAGTAGAACACTAGATGAATGACACATATTACACAACATAATGCATTGCTGCCCTCTATAAATCGTCTGTCAAAACTAAAAGTTATTCTCCTGTTCATAAAATAGACCAACCACTGCAGCTTGTGGGTTGGTCAAATCTACCCATTACCTTCATGAAAATACCTGAAATTGGCCAGAGGCTGATGCTAAATACAACCTTTGTCCAAGATAAAAGATGCATATCACCATAAATTATTTCCACTAGTAATCATCATCCTGATGATGATGAGGATGATCACTAGGATGATGATCATCCTGAAGATCACTACTGGAAATGATCACTTTTACTACTGATCGTTACATGATCACTAAAAAAAAAACAAAAAACTAAGAACACAAGGACAGATATTATTCACAGACGACAATAATATCTGTCAGGAAACTGTTACCATCTTTAGTCTGAACACTTTCTAACATCCTGACAAAAATAGTTTTGATTCATTCTGAGAGGTTACCCATCATGGGAATGTTTTGAAGCTTGTTTATTGTGATTCATCGTTTGTTTTAGCATCTCCTCTAGTTTTGTGAAATGGCTAAATACAGAAATTCGTTCTATTATTAGATGTTTTTATACCATCTCTAATGCTACAGATCATGTAATGTGCATCGTGAGATTAGTTGAAATCAAAAACAAAAATTCCAGTGGTTTTTAAAAAAATAACCACATCTCTGTAGCAGGAAAACCTCAGGTATTAGGTTGTGGTGACTGCTAGGCGCTAATATATATTTTTTTCTTCTGCGTAGTTACTAAGAGGTCTGATACTGGAAGTTAAGCTTTTTAGTACAGACATATACAGTCAGGTCTCAGCAGATTAATGGATCTTGATGGTTTGAGGTTGCACTTAACAGATTTCTTTGGCTTAAAGCTCCTACTTGTGTATTTGCAAACCCCTCTGCTATTACAGTCAGTAATTATATCCACACAAGTCTCCAGAGTGGCCCAGCAATGTCTAAATTATAGACGGCGGATAAACCAAGTAAGAAAATAAAAAATAACTTTCAGACATGGAAGTGGACCTACCAAATGCTTTGACCTTTGCAATTCCAAACGGATTTGGAGCAGCAAACTAGAAAGAATGAGTCTCTCATTCATGTATCTTATAACTGAAAGTGGTAGAGAGTTTAATTTTGCTCTCAACACTCGTGCCTCCTTCTTTTCTTATAAATAATACCATGAATATGTTGGCAATATATCAGCTGCATAATAATGAAACATTTATCCCACTCATTGATATGCAAAATAAATTGTTTTGCACTACAAAAAGCAAATTCCACTGACTCTATAAAGGGTCGCGCAAATTTTCTTGAAAGACTTTCAGAAGTCTGTGTGGACAAATGGGAAGCGCTCTAAAGCTGGAGCATTTCCTTCAAGTGTCCTGCCCGAACGTTACACCATGGTCGCAGCTGCTGTGTCGCCGTGGATCTGTCTCAAAGAAACATGATGCCTGTCATAATCTGACCATCATTTGGATGCAGACAGCCTGCGACGCCAGAGCCATGATTTACTCTTGTGTGTGTGACCGTGTGCGTGTATGTGGGTGTGTGTGGCTGAGAGTTGCTCATGTTGTGGGGACCTAAATCAGTTACAGCCATGTTACGGAGACGTATCTCCATCTTTTTGGTCAGAAGTAAATTTCCAAAATGTAAATCATTCAAGTTTTGAAGGTAAGGCTAGTGTGAGGGATTGGGTTTGGCAAGTAGTTAAGCTTAGTGTCAAGGCGATGAATACAAGGTAGTATAATATCCCTTAAAGTCAAAATAGACTATATGTGTGTTTGCATGTTTTAGCATTTGTGAACTTGTAAGTCCAATTTTTCCAGCAAATTCTACATTATGAGGAGCTGCTGTTCCTTATGAATCCCAAAGTCCAGGCCCTGAAAAAAGAAGTGCTACTTTAGGGTTAGAGTCAGTTTTAGGATTAAGGAGTGAATTGAAATCAGGTTAGGTATAGGGTTTGGCATGTACTGGTATTGGTTAGGGTTGTGTGTATGTGCATGCACATATATGCAGTTTGTTTCTTCGATAAATTTTTTTATTGTGGAGTTAACTGGGCTGAGTTACAGTCAGGTTTCCAGGACAGAGTAAATCCTGTTGTTGTAACTCAAAAAGTTTTCTAGAAGTGGCATCATTCGCTCGGGAGTTGATTGCATCTTGAAGCTGTCACATAATGAGGTAAAAAGTGATGGTGCTCCAGAGGCAACTTGTTTTTTTGTTTTTTTTCCAAAGATTTTTTAGGCACGCGTGGCCTTCATTTAGCAGCAACTGGACAGGTAATGGGGAGGAAAGAGAAGATGAATCATGCAGCAAACAGGCCAGGAATTGAACTGGGATAATAACGGATTCAAAGACTACAGCCTCTGCACTAGTAGTGTAACAAGAACTTGTCGTGCAACAGCTTGCAATATTGGAACTTCTCAAGGTTTCTTGTTGAGGTGACTTCTATGTTGCGAGCACCAGGCAGTTATGATCGGCATGACTTTGCCTGATGAAGTTGTAATAGAACTACTCTTAAATCATTAGTTTGGATGCATTTTGGGCTTCCAGTTGGAATGATAGATGGCAACAGAGTGAAAGACACAAATAGCATGTTAGCACTGCTCGTTGTTCAGATGCTGAAAGATGTAGAAAGCATCACTGAACATCTTAGGAGTACATTGAACTACATCACTCTTACAGCACGTTCCATCAACAGCAACTGGGAAACAGTAGATATTATACTGCAAACCAGGCATAGTTGAAGCATTGATCTAAGGGCTCGAGACAGGAAAAAATAAAAGGAAAAAAAAGAAAGACCTCAATTTGTTGAGTTTACATTGATTTGAAAAAGTAATATTAAAATGTCATCCCATCTCATTCGCATGATGTTGGTATCGTGTCTCGTTCCATAA
Source organism: Girardinus metallicus (assembly GCA_903067095.1). Lineage (NCBI taxonomy): Eukaryota > Metazoa > Chordata > Actinopteri > Cyprinodontiformes > Poeciliidae > Girardinus > Girardinus metallicus. Next base: position 16,474 of record CAEGAE010032766.1, on the reverse strand, counting down.
TGTGAGTTTTTGGTAATGTTACACCTCTTCTCTGCACATAGTGTGAACGCTCTACCAACCGAACTAGTGCCCACATGCTTTGTGATCCAGCTGCTCGTTTGCACGTTTCCAATGATCAGTGTGTCTTACACAGGCACTTTTTGAAACCGGGTCTGAGAGTGAAGCTTGCAAACACTCCAGGTGTGAATTGAAATCAGGTATATAAAGTAATGTAAAGTAAGGAAATTTACAATTTAAAGAGGTGTTGGTAATTTTTCTGTTTTCATTCCAAGTGTAATATATAAATATACCTTATTGTTCTGTCCTTCTGAGCTAGAAGGATAGAAGTCGTATCTCAGAAATGGCCCTTGTGTCTAATTGATGACAGTCTGGAAAGTTGTCATCCTGATCAAATAAATGAGAATGGTTTGCCATCCATCCAGTGCCACTCATCGCTGCAGCCTAATACTAGGGGTCAATACATTCATGTCATGATATTTTTACATACCTCCTCCAAATAAACACCAATGACAGGCGTGGTTATTAGCACTATACTTGTCAAAGTGAAATTAGGCCCCAGGGTGTCATAGTGTTGGAGCAAATGTCTGGAAATATTTGTCATTCTTTGTCATAGAGTGTGTGCTGAGTACATTCTGTCATCATTACAGAAAATCCCTGCCGCTTCTATTTATTGGCATGGAGGTCATTTGTAGTGTAACGTCACTATTATTTTCATGCACATCATGTCTCGGTATTGACTAATGGAAAGAAAATATGTGATAACAGCTGGAACAATCGTGTATCGGTTGTTTATTAAAGTGTGCAAGCTCAAGCACAACATTAAAAAAACCTCTCTGCTCCACAATATATTTATTTAAAAGATCCAACATTAAGGCAAATAATGTTTTGGAGAACCTGAAGTTGTTCACATTAACCCTGAAAATTCCTTCATATCATCATGCACAAACATTACATCAATAATTGTGTTATTGTGTCAGGGAATGTTAACAATCAGTCCATGTTATTTACAGAAATACATGTCTCAAGGCAGCCAATACAGCTGATGCTGCTTGTTTGTGCCCTAAGCCCAGAATCCCATGATGACATTATGTATTATGTACTCAGTCAGCAATGCAATGTGTGTTCTGGCCTCCAGCTTTTGAAGTATACCCAGTACACATTAATCACGTGCCTTTCAGCTACAGTGCAAGGAAAATAGCTTCATGAAGGTAGACCCAACATAGTAATCTGCATCAGTATTACTCCCAGTTAGGTTATATGTGTATCAGTTGTTCTTTAAACACTTTGCAGTGATTTTCACACTAAATAGTGACTGTGGCTCAGGAGGCCTGGTTGGTTGCCGGTTCGAACCTGTGCTCTACTTAAAACTCACCTCTGATATACCATTCAGGACCTTGAATTAGAATTATTCCTCTCTTTAACCCAGTTCAGGTCAGACACTGGCAAATGCTCTGACTGATTCAGTTGTGAGTAGGCAAGCTAAACAATAACCATTCACACCTGGCATTAAGCTTCAGTTAATATTCACATCGCAGAGAAGGATGGTCAGACATGCAAATAGTTTTAAAGATTGTGGAATCATCCTACTGATGCTTGACGAAGTTGGATCAATATTTTTTTTTTTATTGTGAGATGTTTTTTGTTTTACTTTGCTAGTACAAATACTGTTACCAGTATGCATATGAAAGGTGTCCTGCATTAATTTTTGTAAAGATAAAAAAGACGTAATCTGATCTGCTTTCATTACATCTTAAAAAGCTTTTAATCAGTTGTACTACTTTTTCATCCTGACATCAATATGGTAGACGTGTCTCTGGTTCAGATTTTTGTGGAGTTATTTTATCTGCAATACATGATAAGCTTTGTTGTATAGCTAAACAAATGCAGTATGAGAGAGGTGAAGGAGTATGGAAGATAGGGACTTTCAACATCCCAGTTTGAGCACTGGGTCACTAAAATGTAATGTTTAACTGTTTCATAATTGGTTACTGTATTATGTTTTTATCAAGTAAATCACTCGAAATGTGTCATTCAAAAAATCTTGACTTGACTAAAGACGAAAGATTTTAACCCCTAATCCTTATGATGGCAAATATCCTACACAAATAAAGATTTCTGAATAAATATTTTGGGCTTTTGGACATAAAAAGAAATTTTGCAAATAATACGTTGCGTAGTACAGAGAAAAATTGCTCACCCAAACAGTATCTGGTTTAAAAAAAAAATTAATTAATGGGGCGATTCAGCAAGTAAAAGAAAAAAGGCAACAAAAAAAAATAAACCTTATCTTTTGAGGATCACAGACGTCTGTTTAATTGTTTTAGACTAGCTGAGTCTAGCTCAATGCTGTTTACAAAAGTTTTTTTTTTTTTTTTTTTTTTTTTGCTGTTTCTTGGTAATGACTCTACTGCTTGTCTTAGGATTTATTGAATTTATTGAATTCAAACTATGAAACAAAAATACAAACTAATGTCCATGGCCATCTCTGAAGGTGGCCAGAGGGAAACAGTCATTGGTGCGTTAGGAGAGCATTCACACCTGTATTTAGGGCCGATGGTAACGTCCTGTGTGAACGATGTCTGTCTTGATTGAGATTTAGACAGCACAGTGAAGGGTTTAAATCGCCTAAATCATGCAACATTGTTTCCACTTTTTGCATACAAATCGGCATTTGCCCGTGAACATCTATCAGTGTTTGGGAGTTGTCGCATGTTTTCTCTTTCATGGTAAATTATATGACCATCCAATTCTTTGGCTTACCAAACTATTAAATTATAATATGATGGAGTTGATCCTTTGCTGTGACTGTGTGTCTGTATAAAGAGACCAACGTTTTTCATGCTTCAAAATGATTTGTGGTGGGACTCTTTCCCTTAATAGTCTTGTTTGTTTTGCAGGACAGTGTGTCCCCCTGCAGTAGATCAGTAAGAAGTGCTCTTCAGTATGAATACAGGTACGAAAAACACAAAAACAGACACGCAAATAGTTTTAAAGATTGTGGAATCATCCTACTGATGCTGTGTTTGACAAAGTTTCATCAATTCTATTTTTTTTTATTGTGAAATGCTTTTTGTTTTACTTTGCAAGCATAAATATTGTTGTCAATATGAATATAAAAAAGTGTACTTTTTTGTTGTGCATTTCTTTTCGTACAGCTTTTGTAAAGGCATTCTGACACTGGTGAAAACTTATGTTTTCATTGTATAATAACTGTTCAAAGCTCTGTCAGCCACTAATAAGTAATCTATCAGCTACACGTCTCAACACAACATGTACCTGTGTCTGTCTACCAGGGGGTCTGACTCCGTTTATTAGTAGTTTAAAGGGTAACAGTAAAATAGTTTTGCACATAATGATTTTGCAGAGAAAAAATGTACAATATCCATCTTTATTTGTAGGAAGTGATGTTATTTAACAGGAATGTAATTAGCAAAATATTAAAAGGTAATCTAGTATGTTTTAGCATGTAAAGATAATTCTGTTCATGTATAGTAACTGCTTGAGAACTGTATTAGTATTATTAAGATCAAGATATTTTTCTCAGCACTCATTTGATATTGCTGACCTAATTTAGAAGGATCTGGGATCCCTACATATAAACCAATCATTGAATTTATGTCCTGGCAAGTAAGCAAAACCTAATAAACCAAAACAAACCGACGGATGTTAAATCTTGCAAGAAATACTTACTGCAGAACCAAATAGCTGGCGTGCATTGAAATAAAGTAAGCACTTCAAATGCATGTGCTTTGCTCTAACTGCATTTTTTGTGTGTATGGGTGCATGCGTGTGTTTTGGTGTGTTTTTGCGACCATGCATGTGCATGTGTGCTTCTGCTTCTGCTTCTGGCTCATTGATCACGGGCCTGGCTGGGAATTCTCAGATAGCGGAGGAATTGCGAGAAAAAGCGTGGCCTTGTCACTCATACTCTCTCCAATGAAGAGGGTCCAGAGCTCACCAAATTTGGCCACAGGTACTAACACTCGCAAACACACCGATGTTTGAATTTTGAGTGAGAAATTTTTTTGCTACACTTTAAAACTATAGCTTGTCCTAGGGGTAGGAGTCAGCAAAAATATGTCTAAGATATTGCATGGTAGTTTGCTTTTATGTTTTTCATGGGCATGCTTGGCTTTCTAAATAAACTATAATTAAAACTTTTATAACACCTTTTTAAAGTTGACTAAAATGGTCACATGGATCAACATGTGTTGCTAGTGCCGTGTTCCATTTATTTGTATAACACATTGTGCAGTTTAAATAGAAATGAGCTAAATGTATTTATGTCCTACACTTGGAATAGTATTGGCCTGTGGCAGTTCTAATATTTGATAGTTTGGATTGTTTATTGCAGCCACATGATGATATCTAATCATAAAGTTAATAATAAATACTAAATATAACTGTTAGCTTTTTGTGGCACTGGTAGAAATTGCTCCTTAACCATAAAATGAAATAATTGAAAAAAACTTATCAAATATGAGCAAGGTCTTTATTGTTTTACTATATGTTTAGTCTAAAACTGTAAATAATAATTGTGTTTTCTGACAAGTCCATTTGTTTTCCATAAACATAGTACATCATCTTAACTTTGACTTCAGAAAATTCTTTGGTCAATATTTTTTTAAAACTCTGTTTAGTGAGGTAGAGTCCAACAGTGCTGCACAGCTTAGGACAATGAGGCTGCTTACTGATCAGGAAATTAATGATGTTGGCTTCAAAATACATGAAGTAATATTAGTAATAAAAGTATTGTGGACGTATTTGCATCCGCCATTAACACTTAATTTTTGTTAGTTTACCCTGTTTTTTTTGCAGTGTGATTGAGAACATTAACGGGCTGCATATGGCTCCTCTAAAGACCATCCACATTCTACTTTATTTCTTGTACTGTGTTGTGGTCTTCATCCTGATGTGAAAAGAGTCTGTGGAAATGTTAATGCATTGTATCTTTTGTAATTTATGAATTTAAAGAACAGAAAATGGAATTAACAGATTTTTCATTGGTGGATGATGGGTTTTGCTTAGATGAACTAATCTTCTCAAGTCTTTGCAACTCTGTGATTGAGCCCAAAACTTTGAGTTTTGGGTTCTGTGGTTTCTTGTTCCACAGAGATTTTAAACAAACTGCAATTATAAAATGAAGTATTTGGTGTCAATGTAAAAAAAAATTATTTATCATATATTGTGTTTTAACCACCATAAAAAATCAAAGGCAGATTTTCACATGTAGACAATAAGATTATTATTAAGCATGTTTTCCAAATTTTAATATGGATTTTATATCCAGTACTGTCATATAGTCAACTGCATCACAATAGTATAATTAGTGTAATATAAAATGAACTGATTTTCTGTTGTCTGTGGTAAGTTCTGATATTACATCCCTTTTGTTCATCACAGTGTGTGTCTATGAAGTACTCAACATTCTTGTAGTTTGTGAGCTGATTGCTTCAAAATGATAGCAATCAGCTATTTCATTTCATTCATCCACTGTTTTAGGGATGTAATACAACCCAGCCACTCATAGAGACATTAATTATTATGTTTACTCTTCTCTGTTTCCCAGCTAATGATTCTCACTCATCAGAGTTTGGTAAGTGACTGGACTTTCTGATAAAAACAGTCTCATCAATGAACTCGAGAAGGGCTGCACAATGCTGGAGAAAATACTGTAGTTTTTTTCTTTCCCTCTGTGATAAATGTTGTGACATGAAAATATACAGAAATTAATTTGAATTAGGGCTGACTGAAACTTAAAAGTATTTCATAGTCAATATTGATTATTACTGATAATTTTTAGTTTTAAGTATCAAAAATACTGCCAAACTGATGTGATTTTTCTTCTCTTATCCACAATTTCTTCTTACACTGTTGCACTCATTTTCTCCTTTCACTCTACCCTGTTCTTTTTTTATTTTTAGGCAGTTATGAGGGAGGGTTGCAAAACATAAAACTGCTCCAACATACTCAGGGGTGCAGTGTGTATTCTGATTGCAAATGGTTTCAATTTTATTGTGAAGTGTAGCAATTCCCTACATTTACAGTGACAAATTCCTTCATTCAGACAATTCATGAGTGTTTCCCACAAAACTCCCAACCTGATGCAAAACGCCAATATAAAGACAACTGTTGTTGAGCGGTATAACTTAATTTGTCTTATCTGTCAAAGCAATGAAAACAGTTTTCTTATTATAAGTAAGCTTGATATAGCTTAGTTGTGTAAATAGACTAATATGAAATAACAGTTAAATTCACATCTGTTCTATCTGTTCTTTTAGAACATTGGTGGTTCTGGCAGCAACAGAACCGCCAATGGTGGATCTTGCCAGAATCACTCCAAGATCCTGTCAAAGGCTTAAGATCAGCCCACAATTTAGCAGATATTTAAGAACCAAATCGTCTATGCATTCACATCAAAGCATGCTAAAGAACATATTTTAGAGCTGTAATCATTAAAGCACGATACTGCAAAACCATGGCATTTTACATTTTACCATCATGTTGTCATAATTTCATACTGACCCATATCTAGCCACCAACCTGGCCATAACGCCTGCTTTCTTCTTTCCTCTTGTTCGCATCTGTGCTTCCATTAGTCTGTGACCTTTAGCTTTTTGGGCAAAATCGTTAGTGTCCAGTGTGAACTTCTGCTGCTGTTAGACTCTGTCCAGCTGGCTTCAAACAGTCCTTTAAGATGTGAATATTGCACGCACTGATATTACGATGATAACATATTCCTAATATATTGTGCAGATCTAAACATGATCAAAGAAACTATTAAATGTCTCTAATATAACTAAACAGATGTAAAGTAAAGCACCTCCCAGACCATATTATTATAATCTGCAGATTCTTGGCGGTCCCGCAGCGCTACTGATGGTTTGAAGAATGGAGATGCCAGCAGTTCATCTCTTGCTGCCAAAGGATTTCGGAGTGTCAGACCAAACCTACAGGACAAAAAGTCTCCCACACAGGTAATCTACTCATACTCTAGGCTGGCTTTAGAATTATTTGAGCTTTCTACAGGTTGTAAGAAAACCTTTTGTCTTGGACTCTTAATGTTCTTGGCTGGTAAAAATCCATTATAGTTGGAAATGAGTAAATCCTGCAAAATCATTTTTGGATTCTTAAGCACATTCTTGAAACAACGTCATAATGGATTTATTTGTGCTGATTATTTTTCCTATTCTTGTTGTTTGAACTTACACCGGCTTCTGCTTCTGATTGGCTAACAAGGATGTCAGTCCCTTGCCACAGCCACCCCCCAGGAGAGAGAGCTTTAACCTCTTGTCCATTGGCACCAGTCCACCGGAATTCAACTCAATCATTGATCTGGCTAATGACTTAAGTTCTAAAAAGCTAACATTCACAAAGAACGACAAAGCTGTATTAAAAGAATCCTACACGGTTAGCAGCACATCCTCTTACTCTTACTCAGAAACTAGTGGAAATTCAGTCCAGGAGGTTAATCAATCCACAGCTGCAAATAATATGAGCAACCTCAGTGCCTCTGCCACTACCAGCACACAGAAACGTAAGGTTTCTTCACTGAAACTAACCCCTGTCACGATCCCTGACCCCCCTGATCATGTTAACCCTCAATTTGAAGCCCATTCCAAGATCCTGACCTCAGGTTCCCTCTCACCATCTTTTCCACCCCCACAAATGGTTTCAAACACACCCCAAACCCCATCACAGACAGCTTCAGTTTATGTCCACTTAAATGCAGAAAATCAAAAAAATCCAGCAGCTTTGGCTTCAAATCCAAGAGTGGAGGTGAAGGTTCCAGATCAAGATGCAGATCAGACCTCAACACCAGCCCCAACGCAAGAGAAGATGACAATGCCTCCTCCTACTATTCCACCAAGACCTTCGCCTGCACAACTGTTGGTACATACCCGACTATGCAGTGTAATTAGAGCAAGATCCTCAGCAACTACTTTGTCTTTGCAGTCAAACACGAATGTTTGGACGTTGGTAGCATCAAGAGTGACTAAATGGTTACACATTAGTTTGTGTAAGATGATTTTACAAAAACATGTGGTCAAGGTACCATTTGTCAAATACCAAATTTATAGCCTATGTGATAAAAGTAGAGATATCCTGATCAAGTATTATTGTCACTTATAGTGGTCCAGGTCATTTACGATTAGCCTTTTGCCAAAACGAGAGCCCCAAATACCCTATTAAAAATAATACAGTCAATGTCAAAATTGCATTAAATAACACTATATTTCATCAGTATCACACCCAGTGACTCGCCAGTGATGTGATGTTCTGAACAACACTGTATGCTTTTAGCTTCTACAGTTAACAGCCTTAATGTTCTGCTCCAATACAGGTTAGCTTGGTTAAGTAAGCTGACAGAGATCTGACATAACATGACAAGAAACATTCATAGCCTTATCATTATTTTTCTAAAGACTCAAGAAGTACACCAATTTTTCCTGCTGAGGACATTTTCATATAGAGTTGTTTGTTGAGTCACTGGGCTAATGTTAACACTCTGTTTTAATTTGAGTTGCTAGTACTTTGCCTTTAAACAAAGTTCAAAAGAACTTCTTCTGTTTCAGAAATTAGCCCTTTGAACATCATAAAAGCAGACATACCTACACAGACATTGTAGCAACAGGTAGCAGTAGTTTAACTCTGTCAAAGACTCTCAATACCAGCCAGTTGAACATGCCTAGATCAGGATCCTGATCCAGTACTTGAGCTCCGATCACTAGGTAAAACACCTTTTTTCTTTTGACATTCTTTATAAATAAGTGGAATGTATTTTGATGGGTTTTGTATACAACTTGTCTGCTGCGCTTTAGTTGTCTAGTCTTGATGCTTCCATTTGGCCAACAAAACTGTGATATGTAATCATGTTTACCGTATTTGTGACCAAATGTTTCTTTTAGTAGATATTTATCTCATTGATAGGAAGAATCACTTGCTGTTCATCACTAAACTCATACTAATGATGCGTCTTTAATTTACAGCCTTTGTTATGTTTTGAAAGATGTTGCTGCAGCTTGAATTTACCATCAGCCATCCGTGAATTGTATTGTCACACCACCCTAAGCCTTTTGACTCGCTGGCTAATAAGTGATGTAACTAAGCACTCGCCTCCTTTCCTCCTTTTCCCACCAATTTGCTCTTACTCCAACACCAGGGGCCTCCTTCCCCTGACCCTTCAGCACAGCACTCCCCCTATCGCTGCCAGAGCTCCGAATCACTCGACTACCCATCCAGCTTAATGCTCAAGGCCTTATCGTCACCCACCCCGTATGTTCCTAGCAGAGCTGTTATGAAAACTGGAGCAGTCAGTGGGCAGAGCGTCGCCTCTTTCAGCAACATGAGCATTGGTAGCTGTGTGTCACCAGCGACTTCCCCCATGACAGTGTCGGCGCTCAGCCACTACTCGTCATCTACGACGGGTCTGCTTGATGAGCTTCAGATCTGTAGCCTGGACTCACCTGGCGCTTCACCCACGCCTTCGCCCACGCTCAGCCATGTCTCTACCTACATATCCACTGCTGCGCCTGATGATGTGCTAACAACCTCTGTGGGCTCCACTGCTGCAGCAGCTACTGTCACTAATGTAATTATCTGAACAAGCCACCTCTGTAACATTTCATTACATTAAAAAAGTGTCCATTCTTTCCCACCTAATCATTTTAATGACTAAACTGAAAAATGTGTGTGATTACTACATTTCTTTTTTTTATTTTTATTTTACTTCCACTAACCATTATCTGCTCCTCACCTATCAGATTTCAAAATTCAATTCAGTGTTGTTTCTTTATGCTTATGTGGATGTATTCATGTGAGCTTTAGGTTAATGTCAGCTTAAGCATCCTTTTCCTTTTTCTTTTGTTGTATTTCAGAATAAAATTAGCTCTATTAGTGACGATTATCTCTGTGGTGACGTCAGCTGGCAAGTTGCCCAAAAATGGTGATAATTCACCAAGCAAGTTGCCCTTAGTTAGTAATTACTGTTTATCTGGAGAAATGTAACATTCTGAGTCTATCAAAAGACTAAGCAAAACAAAAGAGCAGTGTATTGCATTGTGTTAACATAAAAACACCACCACAGGATCGTATTACAGCTGTTGGAACTGAATACGAAACATTTTTTCACACTGTTATTCAAATTGAAGAAGTCATTTACTGTCCTGATAGTGTGATTCCTAAAAGATTGTTTAATAAAGCTCAACCAGAATGTTAATTTATGAGCCTCTTCTTGTTAATGTACTACACTGACCTTTCCAATCCAGCGTTATTTTACGCTGTTACCAGCAGACTGTTTTCAATAATTCTTTTTATTTCAATGTCACATGCATGGAGTTAGTCACAAACTCTACTCACTTTCCTCACATTAAAACATCCTAGCCAATATTCTTACATTTATTGGCTTCAGTGTCTTGGGCATATATTTGAAGTATTTTGCTATGTTTTTTCTTCCTTTAACTCCTTCCAAAATCTAAATATTGAGGAAACAAGATGAGGAAAAAATACAAGGAAACTAATTGGACACAAATATTTGTAGTACTTAAAGAACCCAAATACCTCAATTCTATATCGATCACAGCAGTAATGGTTTTTGATATGGGGGACAAGGGCGGCATCTTGTGGGGGGGCGTCTCACCTCACACAATGCACGGACCGCCTCTGGATCTCAGGCTATCACTTGACATCAAGTAAACCTGAGGCAGTAGTACTGACATTGCATGAGTCTTTCAATGTGACATCAAGCTATTTCCCAAAACAGATAAATTTAATTCAGTTGAGTTTAATTAGAGGTGCCAATAAATGTGCAGACCTCTGTAGGTAACATAACACAGTCCGTTCATTTTACAGTCCTACAACAAAAGGCAGTTATCGAAACTCAACAGTCATTTTGAACTTAGCTTCATTACTTCATCTGACATTTCCCGAGCTATTAGGTTTGCATTTATTGTGTGAGGTCATAGTTGCATTGTGCCATCACTTGTAATTCTGAGTCTCCTACTTGCAGCATCCATCAGGTTAATGAAGTGAGAAATATCCACAGTGCTGACACATTTAGATTGCCTTCCACAAAGATCCAGATGAACAGAAGACATAGAACTGAACAAGGCTCTGTTGAATATGAACTTTTTCCTTCTTGCTTTGAAGCCCCAGCGCTCTATCTTTGTCAGATTAAATATTTTATTTCAAGGTCTCTTTGAATGGGGGAGCACTTTTATTTATTCTAACCAAAGCCTCCCATTCTCCTCTGGCCATGTCTGCTGTCCTGCTTTCATTAACTCATTTATAATAGAGATGTTTGTGAATGAGTTGTCTTTGTTTACTGTTGGTGTCTATATATTTCCTGTCATAAAATTCCAATAAATCCCTATCTAACAATAGAGAGTTACTGAATTAGTTATTTGTGTAAATAACTTTAGATCTAATTTCTTATGTTGTTACTTGTCCAACTGTACTTGTGTGACCTGTTTTTTTTTTTTCCTTTAGAGATTATCTTTGTGTGTTTGACTCTTATTCTATGAGTTTACACTTTTAATCAAATGTTTTACGTTGCTGAGAATGTTTTTAATATGTTGTCGCTTCTTTTTCTGGCTTGTGGGTCACTCGTAGGGTCAGGTTCTTTCTCATGCAATGAATGGAAGTACCAGCCATCCACAGAGGCCCATGTCTCCACCGTCATATCCTCCCCCTCCTCCATCACTCCACACAGGCCTCCAGAGACACAGCAGGAGCTCAGGTGAGTCACTGTACTTTGGTCAGCTTCTTTTTATGTTTAGTCAGTTCACTTAAAGGTAAATTGATTCACCTAAATTCCTTCTGTCAGGCCTAAAACAGTGACTGCAGCTTAACACTTCCATCAGTAGAGTTGCAATTGGGCCTAAATAATGATCTGGATCTAAATAAATAATTAATGACTTGAATTTATTATTGGTTGGGACTTCAGGAAGCCCATTCCATAAGCTTTATGTTGACCTGGTACCATCTTTGGGCTGTGTTTGGGATCTTGGCCCCACTTCTTTATTTATTCTGCTGTCTACCGTGTGGTTGGAAGTGAAGTTGATGAATGTGGAGGTCATCTGCCATTGTTCTATCCACCAGTACCACCTTAGCAAAGCAGTCCCACTGTCTGATGCTGCTGCTACTATACTTAAAACATAATATTGACTTGAGATCCTCACATTTACTCCTCAAAACGTACCTGTTATTATTGAGGCCCGATAGCTCAGTCTGAGTTGACCATTAAACCTTTCTTTTGAAAACATTTGAATAAAATGTGAATGTTTTGGAGAAGTCTCCCCTTTTTTTTGGTCCGTCAGACTTATGAGTCCTTTTTAAGCCAGCAGAGAGAAACTGGCACCTGCAGTCCATCACTCAGGAAAAGGAACCATGGTTTGATTCTGTCAATTGAAGACATTGTATAACCTTTAGCCACATTTATTGAAAGTAAGCCTCTGTTTGAACCTGTGTTGATTAGAGGATATCCATATTATGTCCCTGACGAGCGCAAAGTAAATATAAACCACTACTAGGGGTTTCTAGTAGGGGTTTCTACTAGAAACTAGGGAAATTAGGAGAAACTATGGGTAGAAACTAGGGGTTTCTACTAAAACCCCTAGTTTTAGTAGAAGACCAAAACTAGGGGTGCACCAATTTATCAGCCAGCCGATTTATTGGTGCCGATTTCCTCAATTTTGGGAGGTCGGTGATCGGCTGATACTTGTATATAAAGCCAATCTTATTCACCAATCTATCCCGTGAGAGAGGTTTAACTGATAGACTGGCCCACCAGGTCACGTCTGCACATTTACAGTTAACAATAGTCACCCCACTGTCACCCACCCATTGACTTTCTTGCTATACTTAGCAACATTTCAGACAAAAAAGATGGTATCAGCAGGTCAGGCTTTTTGAAGATCGGTAATCGGCCAAAAAACTGCAATCGGTGCAGCCCTAACCAAAACACAAGAATTTTCTTCATTACAACAAAGACTAATTTACGTGTCTGTCTCCTTTCCATTTTTGTAACCAGAGGGAAGTGAGTCGGTCACTAGGGAGTTTGTGGTTTCAGGTCGCTCCAGCATCAGCAGCACAGTACCCCTCGCTCATTTCTCAGAAGAAGAAAAGAAGGTGTCCATCGTTAAAGCCCCGCATTACGAAGGCATTGGACCTGTGGATGAGTCTGGCATCCCTATCGCCATTCGCACGGTGAGGTCACATGACCAAAGAGACTAAAGACTATTTTAAACAGGTCCATAGACGTAACCTTCGTGTCTTCTGACCCATTTTGGGCTGTCTTCATGTGATCAGCTAAAATTGAGAAGATTACTCTCATTTGTCTGGAACTTCTGATCCCTTATTAAAAGCCCCATTTGATTCCAACTATCTTTGTTGAAGTATCTCTTTTACTCTTTCTCTGTTTGCTAGTTATGAAGATGAACTTATTCTGTTGCTCTTTACTTGTGAAAGAGTGTCCTTTCCATTCAGGCTTTTCATGTCAGTGGTCAGCTTCTTAAGAAGAAGCATTGACCACTGACATGCTGCACCACAGAGGTACAGAATGGGGAGTGAAACAGAGATGAGGAAAAGATGCAGAGGGAAATTGGACAGAAAAAGAAAAAAAAAAAAAACAGATGCTCCTTGTTGTGAGCAAACAGACATTTTTGTGGCCGCTCTGCTCGGTAACCGTGGAGAATGAAGCCATAATTGGTCTGTTTCTTATCCCTGCCAATGCTACATGTGCCGCCTCCAGAATCCAGAACCAGGGCTCAGTGCTACTGAATAACGAAGGGATTAAGCCCCTCTGCCATTTGATAGCTCTTATTTGAAGAGGCTGTTGGATCTATAGTGTTTACACAAAGACAAGCATTTCTCCTGCTGAGTCCCGGCACAGCACCGGGAGCCCATTCTTTGCTTTTGTATCAACAGCTTTTGAGGTTTTACTCTATTGTGTAAAACTAAATCTGCTCACTCAGATTTGTTGCATTTCTAGAAAACTATTGGCCATCCTGTAAGTGTCAAGAGGCATTGTACAAGAGGCATTGCAAGAGGCATTGCTCATCTGTATTTATTTGCACAGTTTATCAGCTTCTATCAAATTGTCTTTCACTTATAGTTAACTAACTGATTTGAATATTTGAGAAATAAAAAAACTGTTCATCTTCTTTTAGTTAAGTGTTTCAGATTTTCAACTGCTGATTTTATTTATCAGCAGTTGTTTATTGTCTGTTATTTTGTAAGATCAGAGAATATTTTGTTGCTTTTGTGATCTTTTGCCCACTTCGTGTTGTCAGACTTTGTTAAAGTAATTTCTTCACTGCTAATTTGTGATTTAATAAGGGGCAATTAAATTTCTACATCGTTCCAGGTTGGTTTGGATACATTTAAACCTTTCATATATTAATGACTCTTTGAAAACCACGTTTTGTTACTACTCTGATGTTTTAGTCAGATAATAAAAAAATGTTTAATATTGCTTAAACGTTTGAAGAAAATGAAAAAGTTCTGATTGCCATGTCAGTATTTTGCAGCATTTCTAAAATAATTGTCACATTCTGGTTCCTGAGGGGTTCCCATTCCATGTACCACAGTATTAGTTTATAGATAGACAAAGATAAGGGTTTATATACTTAAATACCAAGTTTCATTGACATCCATGGAAATCCAAGTCGGATTCGTATATATAATGCAAGAGAAGGATAAATGTTAATTTATCTTGATGTTTTTAATACATAATATGACACAACATGGTCATACTGCAAGGATAAAATAAAAAAAAAATGAATTGGAAAGGAACATTTTTTAAAATGGTGGAAAATGTCAGTTTGAGTCCTCAAAAGCTTTATTTTTAGTCATTAGATATTCCACCAACCAAGTGCAGCATTTTCATAAGCCCCACGTTGGCATGATTTAATTTTTCTGAATAATTTATCAGGTTAAGTTCAACTGCCTGAAAATAATCAGCCTGCAAACTGACCTCCTAATAAGCGTTTCAACTCTGTCGAGAATAAATTTGTGTGTTGCTTACATAAAGTTAACATTAGATAATTTTTTTTTTTTTGTATTTAATAAAATGTTTCTTGATGTTTTTCTCCACAGACAGTTGACAGGCCAAAAGATTGGTACAAAACTATGTTCAAACAGATTCACAAAGTTCACAAAGCAGGTATGTCCAACCAGAGCAGCCTGAAAGATGTCCCCATTATGTGCCTTGATCAGATGATTTGCCTGCTTGAACAGGAGTTGATCATGTATGCATTCAGTTTGCAGGGGTGTGCGTGCGTGTGTGTGTGTGTGTGTCGTGTGCATCTTTGTGCATCTTTGCCTGTCAGTTCCTGTTAAAACCAAAGACCTAAACAATCTCAGAGCCAGAACTCATTAGAAATGAGCAGGAAACTCTTGAACGGAGATGGGACAGCGAGAGCCCTCTAATAGACTCGGAGCTGTCCTGGGAAATCTGCTCTAATTTTCTGGGTCTGACAGAAAGACACAGTCAGCACAAGGCTCAATTGTTCTGAACTGCTCAGGCTTCTTTTATCACAGCACATAGAAAATGCACACATTCCCACTGTGTTCCAGTGTAGCTATGTCATTCACTTCTAAGTATTCTGTGCATTTTTATAACAAATTTCTTCTACCACTTGAAAGATCACTGCCACTTCACAGTTCCTACCACCCCTGGAAAAGATGCATTTTAGAAGACCTGCAAATAATGAATTCACTCCTCTGTTGCAGTAGCGTCATCTCATAGAAAATTATAGAAAAACCCAGTCATTCATTTCAATACATTTATGCAAATCCCAAGTTAGAAAATATTGAATGATTGGGGAAGGCAGACGTGTTCATAAAGATGAATATGTCTGTTCATCTTCTCCATGAACAGACATGGTGTAAATCATGTTAAAATTGGTACAGTATTTGTCACTCTTGTTCTGCAAAACACAAATACTGTCACTGTCTTTCATCACTGTGTTACTGTCATTGTGAAGCCTGCTAGTTGCCCTTAGAGTTTATGCTTTATAATATGTGTTTGCATGTATTTCAATCTGTCTTTTTACCTTTTCTGCTCCAGATGATGACTACTCTGGCACATACAATGCAACATATGCTTTCATAAACAATGGTGAGACGTGTTCTCCAAGGAACAAAAAACTGTTTCATACTCTTATCGTTTCTTCCCAACCTGCATGTCTCCTCCTTTCTGCCTTACTGCCCTCCTTACCTCTCCCTCCACTGTCTCCTCCATTCTGTCCTCAGCCGACGACTACAGCACCACCATGGCCCACCCACCTCCTCGGACACACACATATAGACCTCTGTCCAAAAGCCCCTCAGACAACGTTGGGCAGCGGACTCCTCGGGAGCCCTCACCTTCCCCAATACCCCCACCACCTCCACCAATGCCCTCCCTCCTGCAGCTTAGGGCCAGAGACAGCGACCGGGACAAAGATTCAACAGACATGTAAGAGAAATGTCC
>CAEGAE010032762.1:0-15714 GCA_903067095.1 Girardinus metallicus | reverse complement strand
AAAAAACAGAAAATGTACTGGCAGAAAATTACCAGGACATTTTCTGGTTTTTTTACGGAATCTTTTTTTACTGTGTAGAATGAGCGGAAGTTGTAGAGGAGTATAACTATGCCGGTGCTCACCTACAAGAAGGAACAGAACCGAATGCACTTACTGAGGAAGCTTTGGGCCCTCAGTGCAAGATGCCGCAGATCTTCCATAAGTTATGGAGAGTCGTTTAATATCTTCATCACTTGCGCTAGCAGCATCAGAGCTAGCGACTTCGAAATGTTGAAGAAGCTCATTGAGAAGGTGTGGAGGTTCCTCCATCTTTTCTCCAGTGTTAGTATTTATTTAAATGATTTCACATAATATATTTATAATTTCACTCTTTTTGTGGTGGTTATTGCATTGGGTGGTTTACTATTATGGGTGCACACATTTAGTAAACACCTTTTGTTTATCTGAATCATTAACTACTTTGTTTTGCTGAGTTTGAAGGACCGGCTGGAGGAGAGGACTGGTTGAAAGCCAAACCAGGAAGAGGAACAATCCATCAGACTGCTGGAAACAGGGGACTTGGTGTAAAACAATCTGCCTCTCTCTCTACTAACAGCATAACTGCTAAAACATTTTTGGTGTTAGGTTGTTTCGTTTTTTAACAGTTGTGTTCTAGTCAAAACGTCTTGGTTTAAATTAGTTATTTATGTTTAATCTTTGTCTTCTCTCCCACCGCTCCTAGTTTGTGTTTGTAGCCTTTGTGTATAAATTCCCCTGTGTTCATTGTGTGAGGTCAGTTTTTGGTTTGTTATCCTGAGTTGGGCCCGTTTTGCTATATTTTTGAGATTTGTTGTTGAAAGCCTTGTGGTAAGATTTTTTTTGAAAAATAAATAGAAAATATTTTTTTTATATATGCCTTTGTCCTTGTGCGTTCCTGGTCGGACCATAACAGAAAGGTTGTCTCTTTTCTTCTATGGAGACTGCTCTGGAACCTCTGGGGATTATTAGGCCGTAAACTTTGCACATTCATTTTAATTCATGAAAATTCGAGTCAGCTGAGTTTCTCTCCTGCCATCTTATTAGATGAGGGCACGTAAAATAAGGACCAGCTCTTGAACCCTTGATTCATGTGTTTTACACAATTTGAATCACGATCAGAGTGGTGGGTCAGTTCATGGTTGGTCTGCTCTCCTGAATAGACACATTGCTGATGCACTACATGATGTAGCTGCTACGTCCTGAATAGATACTCCAGAGACACGCTTCATTATTATCAGTTGAGATTATCTGAATAACGTTTTGAACAAGATGCACTGAGAGAACCATTCTCTCTGCGTACATGGCCGTGTGTGAAAGTCAGAAAAGATAAGATATGACACATTTAAGAGCGCCTTCTCTGTCGAGAACCTCGTCCTGTCAGGAGCTGGCTGGCAGCTGGATGCATTCATCTGAGACTCTGGGTCACAGCTGATTTTTCACATACGGTATGTCTGTCCCCTCGTTCCCCGGCAGCCCTGAGCATCCTCTCCACAAGACTGGGGTCCAACAGCAGAGTGTCTTCAGTCAGACGCTTATCCAGAAACACTGTAATACTGACTGCTACAGGAGACCCATCCTGCCCTTCCAGCTATCATCACTATCTACAACACTTCCATAGAAAAGCCTTTGTAATCTGTCGTGACTATTTATTTCCCTTTAATGTTAGTAATGTTATTTTGTGTTAAATTTATAGAAATCAAATGACATGAGGAAATAAAATGAGGTAGGGAAAGATGTTGGAAGATTACTATTTTTATTTTTCTGTTTGTAAGAATGATTTAATTATTGACAAACAAAACTATATTTCATCCTTAAACTAGTTGACAAGTGAATTGCCTTAATATTTTTTCTTTTTTTATATAAAAGATTCCCAATTTCCTCACAGAACAAAATGTGCTTGTGTAAAGCATTAACATCACAGCAGTCACTAAATGACAGTCTTTTACTTTAAGTCATTTCTTTCCTCCATCTAACCTTCCAGACCCTAAAGTAAGGACGTTATAGCAAAAAAAAAAAAAAGGAAAGAAGACTTTTGACTAAGTCTATCTAGGCGGGAAAGCGTCACCGTCATTCCTGGAATTCTTCACTCTGTTTCAAGTGGCAAGAGATACTGAGAGTCTTTATTTGGTTTCAAAGATCCATAGTTACAGAATAACCCCTCTTATCATCAGCCCCTGCCTGTTCTTCAGATCATACTCCATACCTCCCGTCTCTCAGCCAAATCCGCCCTGTGGTGGCAGCCATCTTCTATGGTGTAGTAAGTTGTAGAGTGTGGTACTTTTAGTGGGATCTTCTTTGGTGATGAGCAGCAGTTTGTAGCTGAGAGGAAGAGGTTAGAAAAGCTACTGAGGAAGGCCAGCTCTGACCCAGGGTGCTTCCTCCACCTCCTGCAGGTACTGAGAGACAAATGGGAGATCAAAAATAACATCGCCGATGGACAATGTCTCCCACCACATCCACAAAGCTGTGGCAGAACTACAGAGCTCCTTCAGTCTGTTTTCTTTACAAGTGTAAAACTTATATTCCACTCATGTGAAAAAAAAACAAACACACACACACGCCTACACGCACACACACACACGCCTACACACACGCAATTTTACAGTTGCTGTGTTTCCATTAAATAAGAAGCCCAATTAAAAATCCCTTCTTCACATTCATCTTTATTATTGATGTAAATATCCACATTGTTTTCTTCTTTCTCCCTGTAGGTGTCAGTATCCTACTGCTACGGTTTCAATCCCACGGATTCCTTATAAATAATGAAATGTTAATCAGCTTATCAAATCCCATGTTCAGCCTCCCTGCATCACAGCTACTAAACAGAAGATACATCCGCTGCACTGTGAACATTTTATATAGTAAAACTGTAACCTCCCTCCCCCCCTTTTTTTATAAAAACTACAGCTTTAAGCAGGCATACTGAGTAATTCTGTCTGCGACTCTGCGACCTGTCAGACCAATGCTGACAACGTGAAGGAATACTTTGGCCACTAGAGGGAAGTGTTGCTCCACAGATGGAGAGAAAGTCAACGTCACATCCTCATTCCAACCTGCAGCTTTCACATAACGACTTTAAATATGTCTATTTCAAGTGTGCAAATGTGTAAACTTTAATACTGTTTACTTTTGATTGTGTCTTTTGTGCTGAAAGATAAAACACGGTTGACTCTATTCAGCTGGATTATTCTGCAACCAGTTCCCACAAGTTTTACATTCCCACAGCCACCGTTATTGCACACATATGGTGTTTGATCCACTTGTTTGTTTTCCCACAGTAACTTGATGTAGTTTCATAGAAACATCATCATATTTTGTTGCCCAACTTCACATAAAGAATAAAATGACAAATGAATTTGATTGTTTGTTAAACCAGGGGTGCCCAAACTTTTTGAGACCAAGATTTACTTTTTCTGTGACCAGCCGGCTGAGATCCACCACATCGACATTAAAACTGTAAATGAAACTCTATTGACTTATTTTATACGCAGATATACATCAGTTATAGCAGACATATTAAGGTAATAGTAAACCTAATGCAGTTTCTTCCTCAGTGAGATTCTGACACTGGGAGGAGGTTACTGGTTTCAGAAACCAGCTTGCACTGCTCTTTTAACTGAGGAAGCAGCTCCTCTTTGGACTGTCTTACCGTCATGCCATTAGCAAACACTGTGTCCAGTAAAAACTTACAAGGCTCTAGTTCATTCGCGAGCAGCTGAAACACTTTGACTCTGTATTCACCCTTTTTAAATGTTCTTCCCAGGCGAATGGTTGTCTTGTCGTCGGAGAACAATGAGTGTTTCGTCGAGCCGTACGCTCTCAAACACCTGGTTGTTGGCGTAAACTCGAAACACCTTATTGTGGCAGATCTGAGCTTTGCTTTGATGACCTCAATATTAGAAATTTCAGACCAACAAGGAGAACCAGAGAGCTCTATTAAGATAAAACCACATCTTCTGAAGTTGGGATATTTTTCCTCCAACAGGTTCCAGAGGAATCCCCTCAAACCAGATGGATTTTATTTCAATGTCATTTGTGAATGTTAGAGCCTCATTTTCAACAATGCAGCTATAAAGGTTGAAAAAGGTTTTAGTTTGGACAGAGTTTCATCAACATCAATATTTCCACTAAATGAGAGACGGAAATAAATATATTTCATAGAGGAAAAGCCTCTCAGGCTCTGAGCTCAAAGATACCCAAACAATTTTTTTTAAGTATTAGACAATTTATTTAATTTCATATAAATATTGCATTTAATTAAGCCATTTGTTGTTACTTAATGAAATATATTTGTCCCATTTGATGTTTGCTGTGACGTATACTCGCAGACGAACAAGATAGTTAGTAAAGTTTGTTGTTTAGTTCAGAAACTACAGCGGCTGCGATTCTTTTTTGGAATGGAAATGCACTGAATTGCGCAATACCTTGTTGAAACAATAATTACTGAGATCATTAATTTGAACATGTTTTGTTGATTTTTTTTATTCTTTAATAAACTTACAAATGTTTTGGACCTTTGAATATTTTGATAAGTGCATCAGAAAAGGACGCGCTGGTTTCAGCCTCTGTTTGTCACCTACTGCCGAGATCGACTGGAAACCTTCCGCGATCGACCGGTCGATCGTGGAAGGTTTATTGAATACACAGTAGGTAACCTTTTAAGCAGGTCTCTGCTTACATGCAGCAGAGCATGAACAAAAGAGACTTTCAAGAAAAAGTATTTAAACAAAAAGAATGTTTGAACCCTCATTTTTGACCCTCTGTCCTCAAATATGTTGCACCCTTTTTTGGACACAACATATTTATGGGGGCTCGTCTGGAATTTGAATCTGGGACCGCTCTCACCCGAAGCGAGAATCATGCCCCTTGGGGGTAGGGGGTTGTGATTCGACATGTGAGGTAAAGGTTTACATTTTTCTCTTTTTCTTCACGGAAAGTTAAAAGTAGCTGAACAAATGAGACTTTCAAGAAAAAGTATTTAAATAAAAAGAATGTTTGAACACTCATTTTTGACCCTGCATCATCAAACATGTTGTGCCCTGTTTTGGACGTAACAGATATTAAATGTTGAACTTAGTGCTTCATGGCCAGACACGTCTAAATCTGGAAATAAAGGAAAAATGAATTTAAGGACTCAACTAAAGTAGTGAAAACTTGATGTATTTATAAGAGAAGTGACATATCAATGTTTCCTTGCTGTCAGTGAGGCTCAGCTGACTGTGCAGGCCGTTACTGATCTCTAGAAAACATATCACCCCAAGTTCACAGTGCAAAATCAACCTGTACAGTCACACCGCAACAAGAGTCCAAAGAGAAAAACTTCCAACTAGTGTAAAACTAGAAAAACAGAATGTCATAAACTCCAGGGGTCGCATGGAATGTCCTTGTCAAAAACTCAGCCAACGTCCAGAATATGTGGGGTCAGCCATGTTTTAGGTGATGTCCTTCTGCCTGGGCGGCCGGTGAATGTTCCTCACCACACACTTCACCATCCACTGAATGCCTTCATTCACTCCGTCCCTGCAGCACAGCGAGGGAAGAATCAGCAACAGGTGGATTTTTTCACAGTGTCTCAAACAGATGTTGAACTGAATCTTCTGAATCTGAAAGATGTTGATAAATATCCCTCTGACATTTTCTACCTCTTATTATTTTGGCACTTAGAATTTTCAAAATTATTCCTAACTACCCAAAACAAGAGAAGCTTTATCTGGTTTGACTTAAGACTGAGAAAAAAGTAAAAAGGTGTTTTTTATTCGGTGTGTGTAAACTGTATCTCCTGCATCCACTTGTCTCTTAAAAAAATTATACAATGTTAATGTTTGTGGTGAAAGGAGTGATTTCTGCTTTATTTTGGACAGTGACCACGTTTAAATGTGAGGATGCCCTTGTCATGTGCCAACAGTTCAAACATTAAGTACACTCAAAGTGTGCATCCAGCAAGCTGCAAGTATTAACCTTCCCACATTTATTAAGTGCCAAAAACACAAATAACTCTTTATATTGTCTGCTGAAACACAGCGCTGCAGCCCAGAGGTATTCATACCCTGTGAGGGCAGTGCAGGGCTGCACTAAGCAATCTCTTTTGCCGATCTTTGGTGCCGAGTCACTGAAAGCTGTTTTGATGTCTGGCACCGACAAACAACTCTGAGAAGAGAAAAATACACACGACAACTGTCAAAAGCAACACGAGGGCAAAGTGTTACACTCACAATCTCTTTTCTGGTTTGTCAAACACTGTAGATATTTTATTTTTAACAAGTCAAAATGGACAAAGAGAAGAAAGAAAAATGAACGTTCACTAAAGCCAAATATCATGAGATTTTTATTCTGAATAAGAAAAAAGTCAGAGACAATCAGACCCAGAGGAAAAGAAGATTCTTTTCTGCTTTTATGACATTGCTGTCAGCTCTATGTCAGGCGTGTAAAAAGTTGGTTTTGTTTCTTCTTTGTTCTTTTGAGTCAAAATCACCACCTGTTTTCAACAGAGTGTGACTTTTACAGTAGCTGCATCATTTCCTTTACAAATGTGCGCAAATCTTTCTCTATATTCTGCTAATGTCCCAAAAAAATAAATAAATAAATAAAAATCACAATTGCACAATTGCAGTGTTTCCATTAAATAAGAAATTAACACATGAATGGTGCCGATAAGTCATTAAAACTCATGGTAGTGACTGACGTAAACAGTTATATGAGGTATATTCATAATTCAGCGTTCATCATCTCAGCCATCAACTTTTTATGAACTGTGACGCTGCGACAGCTGAAAAATTTGTGTTTTTTTTTTCTCAAAATTGCTGCCTTTCCTCTAAGTGGATTTGTGCAGTTCTATGGGAAACACAGCTATTGTTTGAAATCGGCGGTGAGCAGATTGCAGTTTTCTCACAGAGTGTCTCGAAGCACTCTCTGAGATCGGGCTTTCAAAAGACCTGATTACGATTTTGGCCGATACTGAATTTGTTCTCTGAAAAGTCCTTAAATATAGCTTCCAAGTCACTGAGTAAGTAACAGTGGGGTAACTGTTGCTAACTGCACAGGTGCAGATGTGACCTGGTGGGTTATAAGATAGTTTCACATGCAAATGTCAGCCGACTGTCAATCTCCTAAAAAATAGGGAAATCGGGTAACCCAATTTGAAACAAATACAAACAGTACTGCTGTTTGGTATTTCCAAGGTATTCACCATGGTTTAATTTTGCAGATTTTCACATGGATTTATATGGGATCAATCTTTGTGAATTTGCCCCTCGTCTCTGTGTGAATATGAACCTGAATAACGGAGTAATGAAGGGTTACTGTACCGGTACATCCTGCTTGTTGGCAAGAATGAGGAGAGGAACGCCTTCTAATGCCTCACTGCAGATCATTTTCTCTGGAAAACAATCCTGATACAATTCATGTAGGTCTTAAAGGTTATTTATCTTTTTACTACAATAAAGTCACCTGCTCTGAAATCAAAACAGAACTTACCAAAGGCTTCCTTTGATTCTGAAAGGCGCTCTTCGTCAGTTGAATCAATCACATAGATGACGCCGTGAGACTCTGCGTAGTACTACAGCATGAAAGGAGAGTCAGTTTTTCCAACAACACAATGTGTTACAGACGGTTCCGGAGGTCGTACTGTACGAGCAAAAATCTCAAATTCACTACGTCCTAACCTTTGGGTGTGTTTATTGGGATAAAATTTGATAATTTTCAAAAGTACTTAACAATTCAAACATTTTTTTTCCCTGAAATATTCAAGCTAAACATTTACTGTAGATGTACAATAGAAATTTATGTTGGACTGAAGTTTTCACCATATTTCCAGACACACACCGTGAAAGTCAGCCTCTGCTTGTGTCATTGTTAGTCTAATGAAGAATAGTCGACACGGACTTAGAACTTTATCGCAATATTTTGTGGTACTAATATTGTAATAACAACAAGGATTATGATTAAAAGAAACAACTAGTGTTTATATTTTAGGTATCTTTGTGGGTGTGGTTGCATGGCACCACATTCATAGTGCCACAGACACAAATATAGTTCTTGAAAAACATTCCCATTTCAAATAGGCTATTTAAAAAAAAACTGTAATTTGCATCACACAGTAACTGCATTTAATCTTACTTTCGAATTTACTGATACTTCTTGATGCTCTCGTGGAACAAACAGCACAGAAAATAGTAAAAATACCGTTCCCAACAATACTGTCAGTTTTGATTTTTTTGACTGTCATTTATTGTGACAACGATAAATCAAAATTCTTATTTTTCTTGATACGATAAATGCCAACCCCTAACAGAGAATTCGTATTGCTGGTGCTTCATTTGCAGCATACTTTGTCCCAGAGAGACTGCAGCTCCTCCTGACCGCCCAGATCCCAGAACATCAGGCGAGCCTTGCCGACGTCGATGGTACCGACTGCGAAGAAAAGAGAAAGATCCGTGAGAAATGCTCCGACACAACGGAACAACTTCAAGCAGCTTCTGTTTGTGACTACCGAAGTCTGAACAACAGGCACGAGTATCTGAATTAGGACAAACAAATCCGCGTGGCTTCAGAAGCCTTTGAAACACGATTTAAATATCAACTTACTGTTTAACCCAACTGTTGTTGTGACTTTGGACAAATTCATCCCCTTGTAGTTTTTACTGAACTTAGTCTTGGTCTGTTCCAGAAAGGTCTGCAGACAGAGAGAGAGCAACAGCTGGTTGTCTGGATCACAGCGGACATACAAGCTGCAACTCTACAGTGGATCCGACAGGTTTCTGACCAAACTACATATGGATTCTGACCTTCACCTAATCAGAACAATGCTGAAGATGTGTAAAATAACTGCAACTATGACAACTATGTCTTGCTTAGTGGAGAGGATGGCAAAGGAGGTAAACGAGAGGCTTCTTGTGGTTACCAGGTCTCCAAAACAGCTTTTAGATGCCATCTGTATAGCAATCAGCTCTTTGGGAGCAATATTGCTAAAAATCCTTTATTACTTAGTGAAATCCAACTAGTAAGTACTGTGGAGGATGTGTGATGTTGTGAGTTTGTATCCGTTCCGGGGCACTTGGAACCTGGTCTGTGTCCCCGAAACAAATGAGTTTTAGTGTGAGATGAGTAAAGAAAAGCTGAAAACCTGCTGAAAACCTGCTGGATAAAACTGGTACCACCGTGTTTAACGTTCATTTTCTGTACGGCTGAAATGCCACTGAGAAAACAAGAAGCCATTTCTCCAACAGCGACACGAGAGTCTAGAATAGACACCTCTGTTTTTTAGCGGAATGGGCCAAAAAATTCCAGCAAACTGTTGTGAAAAGCTTGTGGAAGGAAACCCAAATTAATATACGTATTAATAAATATGTTCTGAATATAAAAAGAGAGTTTAAAGTTCTCTAAATTATTTCATCTCGCATAATTGTTCCATTTGGTAAATATAAATCAATCTGAAGAACACTGGACGACCCTAAGCAGGAAACATTTAGTACGATTTATTGTTTCATACAGAGTTAAAAGATTTGCTTTCAACTGGAGCTTCACTGATTCTTAAACCAAAATTGGATATTCTCTTTTTACAACCACACAACAACATTAGAGGAAGCGAAACAAGAAGTAAACGTCAGAAAGACGCCACTGACAGCAGAGAACATACCGTCTTTCCTGCATTATCCAGCCCCAGGATCAACACGCAGTATTCGTCCTTCTGAAACATGTACTTGTATAATCCAGACAGCAGAGTGTACATTTTGGATCAGCTGAAAGAAGTACTGATGCGCAACTCCTGCTGTTAGCTTGGTTTAGCTAAATACCCGTGAGTCTGTCACGGCAATACGTTTCACTTAGACGTCATTATATACAGAAAGCAGCTAGCTGTGCTAAAACGACCCGATAACCGTAAACGCGTATAAATATAGGAAAACAAATACGCAGTGTTACACGACGACAAGGCTCTTCTTCGTTGTCTTTTTTCTTCTTCTTCTTTACAGTGCAACAGCCGAAATGTGAATTGTCGCCACCCACTGGTCTGGAGTGGGGAATGTGGGAAAAAAATAAAATAAAATAAGTAACAGAAGAAAAAAAAAGAGAGAGAAAACCACCTATTCTTTTTATACACTTGATTTGTAAATATTGTAACTATTCGAAAAAATAAATAAATAAATAAATAAAATAATAATCTATTTGGCTGTACACACTTAGCGAGACCTTCCACAGTTAATTACTCAAAGTACGGCAGAATGTTTAAATCGTTTTAAACATTTTAAAAACCTTTTTTCAAAAAATATTTGAAAAAAGGTTAATTTTTCAAATTTCACTCGTGTCTTTAGGGAGGTAAAAAATAAAAACTTCCTCAGCGCTCCGATATAAAGATCCATCCATCCATCCATTTTCAATACACCCTTGTCCCTTAGTGGGGTCAGCCACTTTCCGTGAGAGAGGCGGGGTACACTCTGGACAGGTCACCAGTCTGTCGCAGGGCAACACGGAGACAGACAGGACGAACAACCATGCACACACACACTCACACCTAGGGACAATTTGGAGTCATGTTTTTGGTCCATGGGAGGAAGCCGGAGGACCCGGAGAGAACCCACCATGCACAGGGAGAACATGCAAACTCCGTGGAGAAAGGCATTTTGTTTTACAATAAAACAAAATGCCTCCACATTTTGTTTTATTGTAATGCATATATTGCATTTCAATAAATTGTGTTACATAAGCTATGTTGCTTTGGCTGATTGCAATAACAACATAGCTCAGTTTGATATTTACATAATTTATAATATGACTTGTTTAGTCCTATATGTTCTACAGTAAGTCGAGTAATTTCATTAGTTTTTCTTCCCTTTTCCTACCTCATTCATCAACCAATAAAATGTTGAGGATTTAAACGTACTTTCCTTTATCACTACTGTCCCATTACTCTTGCCAAATCTAACAAGTACAGTGCCTATACAAACTACTCACCCCCTTAGATGCTTTGCCCTTTTTGTTTCTTTTACAAATCAATGATAAACAACAAAACTTTCTTGACAATAAATTATACAAAAGTCCCCTTTAATAGCAAATTAAAATGGACTTCTAGAAAATGACAATGATTAAGTAAAAATATACATAATAAAAAAAAAATGACTGTGGGGATATTCACCCATCGCACATTCCAACCAAAACTCTACAAACAAAAGGCAGCTCCATCAAGACGCTTAAAATTGGCGGGAAAACCTAAGTTATAATTTTCAAGGTTCATTAGATTCACTTTCTGCAGAACATGACGGCGATGTGATCAAACAGGCATCCTAATCACCTGATCATATTCCACCCTGATTGTTGTAGGTGCTGCTTGTGACCAACAGCGACACGGCACTTTAAATGAGAATAAAAGTCACTAAAGAAAACAAATGAAAACATTTGCGGCATGAAAAGACAGATGTGATCCTGAAGGACTGTGAGGTGTCTTCTGTTCTGCTCTACTCTACATCTTGACACATTTGTCAAATTTTAAATGAAAATCCAAAATGACACCAAGATGTGCTACTTCTGAGACTTGTTCAGTAATTTGTCCGCTAACCTTTACATTAGAATAATTATTGATACTAATTAATAAACCCTACAAAGAAGGAGAAAAATGACAGTTATGTTTAGATTCATAGTGAGACATGACGCAGTGACAGCTGTGATGAAACAGATATAACTGTATACTTACCAGCTACATGAACAACCTCATCAGTATACATCTGGAAACCTGCCTCAGGACACAAATGTGGTAAATCCTTTATTTAAAAATGTAAATGAAGCGGATATTGTTGTCTGCTGCCATTAGGTGTCAGTACAAAGCTATGATACGATATGATAGGAATGTTTGCAGATCTTCAGAGATATTTGATCTGCTAAATAAAGAAGTGATAAGCAGTCTCTTTGCAGTAATCAAGACTGTTAGAGTTAAAAAAAAACAAACATTTTCCTAAGGAGGGGAGCAAATCCTTTTAAAAAGGCTAAACATCTGCCAGCTGTGGTATATGACAGTCTGATACTGATATATGCCTCGGTGATCATTCTGAAGGCTGCCACAGGCTCTGAGCAGCAGCGTGGGTCGAGTTTAACACGAGGCAAAGAGATGTAGATGTAGAGTTCAAAGCACCTTTCTTCAGAACCAAGCATTGCAATTTTGTTTCACGTTGTCCAAAATATAAATGCACTGAATGGCTAACTTTCTGTTTCTGCGGTAAACTGCGTGTGTCTCAGTGAATTGAACAGAGAAAGAGCACTTGCACAAGCATAAACCTGACCTCTGACCCTAATTGTTTGATTAGGGTCAGAGGACAATTGATTTGGTCACAGTCATTTCCAGGACTCTGAAAATGCAGGTAAAAAACCTACTGGCTTGTAATTGTGTCTTGCTCCATATTTGAAAACGCCTTTTTTAACCTGCAGTAAAATACACCCACTGATAATAGACAAATTCTTTAAGGTGAGTAAGTGACAATAACAATACCTTTGATTTGATTAGTGAATTATAACGTGCTTGTCATAGCTTGCCTGTGTCTCAAGCCGGAAACACATTAATTTTTTTTTTTACCCAATTTTACCCACAATTTCCAGTCGGGTGAAGTGAGCAGCAGTTTGGACTATAGTTGCTAAATGCCAATGAAAAACAGAAACTGAGACATGCGCGTGATCTATTTTTGTCCCTTGAAAATGTTATCTGTAACGTTACAAACATAAACACAGAACAGCAGTGGGCAAAACACACAAAACATTACACTGGCATAATAAACGAACGTAAAGAAATGCTGGAAGACAGACAAAAATGGCTCCAGCTAGTATTAACCAAAGGCAACTATAAAGAAATCTATGTTTAGCCATATTTTAAAAGAACTCAGTGTTTCAATATTCTGGAAGTTTGTTCCAGATCAGTGGAGTCTGAAAACTGAAAAGCTGCTTTTCCATGTTTGGTTCTGATTCTGCAAAGTAGACTAAAACCAGAAAACCTAAGTGGTCTGGAAGGTTCATATGACAACAGATCTATAATGTCGTAGTGATTTGTAAGCCACCAAAAGTGTTTTAATGTTCTCTGAGAATCATAGAGCCATTGCAAGGACTTTAGAGCTGGATGCAAGCAGCAGCATTCTACATCAAGATTGTCTTGTTAGGCCGACTGGTGAGGACTCTGTCGCAGTAATCAATTCAGCTAAGAACATTTAGTTTATCTTTAGTTGTTTTGGCACATTCATGCATTGATTTCCTTCAGTTTATCTACTCAAAACTTGAATGGGTTCATAAACACCTGGTGACACTCCTAAGTAGAGTTGTACATCATCTGCATAACTATGTAACTCATCTTGTGATTTGGTCTAATCTGAGCTAGCGGGACAATGTAGATATAAATTAAATAATTAAATTAAATAATTGTTGAATTTATCTATGTTTGTAATATAGTTCTAATATGGTTGTGTGGTAAGGTATTTTGTTATATCTACATAATGTTTGTAAGTTGTTGAAGCGGTTGATCTGACTTTTGAGTTTAATTTAATTTTGTTTGTGTCTTAAGGAATGGTGTTTTGTCTTTTTTGTAATGCTTGCAAAGGATCTTTATTGTAATGTTTGGTGTGGTCCCCAGGAAGAATAGTCTCTACTATGGGGGAGACTAATAGGGATTGTTAAATATACAAATACACAAATTAAATATGAGGGGCCACAGGTCAGAGCCATGGGGAACCCCGCATGTGGTTTTTGTCTGCTTTGTTGAAAATGTACCTACAGGCACAAAGAAATCCTTGTCCTTAAGGATACTTAAGACTCAAACCAGTCAAGTACTTTACCAGAAAGTGCAACCCACTTCTCCAGTCACTTCAGTACTTTGGTCAGTAGTGTCAGGAGGTATCTTCCACAGTCTGTATTTACGTGGCAATCATTGAAAATGTTGACAACGGCAGTCTCAATACTGTGGTGAGCACCGAAACCGGACTGAAAGACGTGTATGTTAATAATGTATCCCATTAATGTACACAACATGCAGTGACAGAGGAGATGGTGCCGACCTTATTACAAAATATTATGTATCACAATGCTTCTGGAATGTGAGAGTCAATTATTAAAAACACAATTGTTGTCATCTTGGCAGACTCCTGCATTCTGGTGAGCTGAAGTCTCCACTTACACTGGAAGCATGAGGAAACAGCTGCATTTGCAGATGATCACTAAAGCTGTAGCTTTGTGACCCCGGCCGTTGGTTTGCAAATGAAATTGTTTCCTAACTGGAGTCTTCAGCTCACCAGACCCTTTCTGTGCACCTTGGGAGTTGGTGAAGTTGTGATAGAAACTTTTGAGGTTCCTGCCTTCCACAGACACCAGAGGTTGATGAGCTGCTTCACAGCTGGCTAGAAGGGTTAGGAAAAAAATAATGAGTTGAAGGACTGAGCAATTTCTTTGACAGCTTCCTGGTCATTCAGAAATGTTGCACTTTCTGAGTGTTGCACTCCCTCCCTGCCCAGGTTCTGGAGTCAAAGAACCCTTGTAAATTAGAACCCTAACTAACACGGGCGTCTTTTTCTAGTCCAGGGCATTTACATTTTAGTTAGTCAGAATTTCACAGTAAAATACTCCCAGTGCTGTATTGTTAGCAAGCGCTTTCCTTGCTTACTAACAATGCAACATACTAGCTATGGATGTATTTGGGGGTGTTTAGTTGTGATTGCACTGAGGTATGACAAAGCACAGAGTACTTCCAACGTTTATCGTTTTTTGCACATGTAGCATGAAGGGCAGAAATTCCCAAAGCATTTCGGTGTTCAAAAAACTGTGAAGCGACATGGTGTCCAAACATAACTTCCCAATCTTAAAATCATGACTCTTTTCTTACTCGGGTTCTCTAAATCCCCCACAAATGTTTGCGGAAAATCCTCGCCTTAAGTAATAATTCTGGTGGACAATACAATTGTTGTGCGGTGGAAGAAGTGATGAAATGAATTTTCTGTTGTATCCAAGGCACCCAAGTGTCTTGGCATCACAGAGAGTAAAAACCAGTTGGGCTGCATTCTTCCAGCAGCAGTGGAAACTGGTCATAATTGCTGTTATGAAATTTTCAGCAAAAGTACAGTTTCACTGGCTGTTACTGACATAAGACAGTAACAGCCAGGGTTAAAAAGAGAAAATAGGCCCACTTATCTCCACAACATATGGTTCACTGTACCATCAATGGCACCACTACATAAAGCTGCAGTCTTTTCTGACTTCTCAGTTTACCCAACTTCTTATTCAGTAGCAGTATTGTCAAGGTTTCAATGCCTTCAACATGACAATAGAAACAGTGGATTCTTTTCACACGCAATTCTTATTTATGTAAACCACAAAATATCAGTTTGCTCAGGAGTTCAAGCTGAATTAAATTGCTTTTATTTAATCAAGAAAAATGGAACCACAGTAACTTTGTGATTATTCAGTCAAACTTCAAGAGAAAACATGATTTTCAAGAATTCTTGCTTTAGAAGCTACACTGGATATTTTAAGGTTAATCGAAAATAACTTATTCTAGTTTAACACTAACCACAAAAAACTGCCTCTTTTTTGTCTTCAGACATAAACAGCCACCCATTGTTTAGCAGATACACCCAGATCCTTACAAACTGATTTATTTACCTATAGACTCATTCAGTGGCAGCTGGTGGTGATATCTGAAGGGTGGGCTAATATATATATATATATATATATATATATATA
>CAEGAE010032751.1:0-10337 GCA_903067095.1 Girardinus metallicus | reverse complement strand
TATCTATCTATCTATCTATCTATCTATCTATCTATCTATCTATCTATCTATCTATCTATCTATCTATCTATCTATCTGAAATATGCTATGTGAAGATGCTAAAAAGCTCAATATGCGGTCTAAATAACTTCTTTAGAAATGTCATTATCAGAAAATTATATTGATTAGATATCAACTAAAATTAAAGTTCACTATTATTTGCCAGTGTAACTAGTTCATCCAGGGTGTGGATTAAAACCTGAGACTTAAATTTGTCCATTTTCCACGCTAGCACACACACTCACACACTCATGCTGCACAATAAAAGAAATGTATTTCCCCGGTCACCTGTTTGATAAGGAGTGATAGGGCCACTGGGGTCTGCACAGGGGCCGCTGCAGCCAAGAGTCAATGCATCCATTGCCAGAAGATTGTGCAAATTGTTTAGTTTAGCTCCAGAGGAATGTGGCGCACATAATGCAGGGCGAAAATACTTTTTGTTATTGTGTATTTGTAACAGATAAACACGTACTTAGCGAGGCTGTAAGTTGATATTATTCCCTCCGAACTATTTTGGATATTTAGCACTCTTTATGGCTGGTTTATCTGATAGCCTCAGCTACTTCACTTCATGAATGTGGTTTGAAGTGTTATCATTGCTAATGCCACTGACACAGGATTTTCAGCACCTGGCGAGCCTATTGCCACCTCAGCACTCCCACTCTGTCTTTATTATTGAATTTTTTCTTTTCAAAAATTATTACATTATTCTCCACTTGATCTGCTCAAATAATAATATTATTACAATTTTCTTCATCATCCAGGCGTCCCTCGGACAAGGAAGAAGCGGTGTCCCTATTCCAAGTTTCAAATTCGAGAGCTGGAGCGGGAATTCTTCTTCAACGTTTACATCAACAAGGAGAAGAGGCTCCAGCTTTCCCGAATGTTGAACCTCACCGACCGCCAGGTTAAAATCTGGTTCCAGAACAGAAGAATGAAAGAGAAGAAGCTGAGCAGAGATCGCTTGCAGTACTTCTCTGGAAACCCCCTGTTGTGAGCAGAAAGAGTGTCACAGGACAGTGGCATAGAGGCCTCCTTCTCCTCCTTCTTCTCCTTATCTCATTGAATGAATGGTAATCGTGGGCATAACAGTTTTTTTTTCCACAAAGAGGAGCCCATATCACCAACAGTGCAATGTGAAAAAAAAGTGAACAGTGGAAGAAAATAGGCCTTCAATAAGGGGAGGGGGATAATGTCGCCATTTTCTTATTATCCTGCTGGGCGGCGATGAATTTCTAGCTGGTTTTACCCCCTCTGACAAAAAGGCCTGCGTTAGAATAAACATTTATATGCTGGTCTTGAAAATGTCCTATTTATCACGACTCTCCGTTTGTCTTTAATCTACTGTTCGTATCGACATATTTGTTAAAATATCAGCAGACAACTTTTAGCTCTTACTCCAGCCTCTGGTCAGTGTATATAGCATATCAATATCTAAAATATTTCATCATCGACCAGAGTGTGGGCAGAATTTTTTTTTTTTTATCAAGCTGTATTTTTTTCCCTTCCTTGAGAGATGTGATATCCAATCTGTGAAAGTATTACATCCCCCACCCCTCAAATACCCCCTCCCCCCCGGCCACCTTCATGTATACAGAATAGCCTATGCAATGTGCATTCGTGACTGTAAATAGGCATATGTTGGATTTTTTTTTTTTTTTTTCTCCATATCCCGGCTGCTATTTTTCAGCACACTTGCCCACACGAATAGCTTTAATGGCGACTCTTGTTAAATTATTTGCTTCAGACATTTTGGTGCTTTGGATCGCAGAGAGGATGAGCAGATCGTCGGCCTGTGTATCGCTACAATAACTAAATAAACAGAAACCTATAGGCAAAACTGAACGACTTTGTGCTATTTGTGCAGTTACATTGCATACTCGTCTTTTTTTTTTTTCATTTGGCACAACGCTGCTCTTACTCTTGTGTGACTTGCATGCTTTTTGGAAAAAGCAACTTGTGTTAAATTTGAATATGTAGACCCTGGCACAGTTTACTCGTCTTAATGGTCTGTGCGTTTGGATACAAGCGTTAGAAGTGATACGATTGAAAGCTCAAGTATCAGCGAATATTTCGGGACCTGTTTGCAGATTTTAAAATTTTTTTTCCACGTCAAATCCCACTTTAGGCGTTTGCTCGCGCGTTAAACGAACCACAACTTAGATCTTACATGGAGGGAGAGAGAGGCCACGAAGGGAATGATAACCTCTTTTAGTAGACACTAAATGGAATCGCCACTCTTGTAGTCTAGACGCTGCCATAAAGAAAGAGGCACTAAATGGCTATTTTTTTCTCTTAATTGCACCGTCTGTTCTGGGGAAATGGTGTTCACTTCCGCACTAAATAGTAAACAAGCAAGACTAGATGTCCTAAGGAAGAACAGTGAGAAATAGAGGTTTTAGAGATGAACTCTGTCTGTGACATATGCAAGAAAAAAGAAGAAAACAAAAAAAAGTGGGCACCAGAAAGCAAACGTGTGATAACAGAGTGTGTGTGTGCGTGCGTGTGTGTATGTGTGTGTGTGTGAGAGTTTGTCTTATGTTGACGGAATTGACGCATGTGTCTTGCGAATGTGACGGTGCGCACACCATATGTGCGCAGGATGATTGCACGTGTGCATTAAGCACAATGTATAATTAAATGTAGTCTTTGAACTTCAATAATGTCAAGGCCTTCACCTTTAACCCGCCGCAATAAAGTGGAATCAAGGAGCCCGGAAATGGTCGCAGCGGCGGAACGGACCAATGGGAGTGAGTGGGAACAGAAAATGGAATGCGTACACAGGACCAACTTTGACCTTTCGCATTAAACTACAACAGGTAACTTTGCCAGCTTTAACACATCCAGTAAATACACTTTATTGTCCCTGTAAAAAAAAAAAAAAAAAAAAAACAAACGGAAAAAAAACGTAGGTGTTCACGCATGAGGCGATTTTAAATGTGCAGATTTGTACTCAGTTCGCACACAAATTGAGGGTTTGTATGTGTGTGATGATGTGATTGTTAATAAATTACTATATGATTATTTATTTGTATCACAGATATTTTGTGCACATTCACAAAGACAATCATTCAGAATAGAGTTGGTGAAGTTTGGTCGATTTTTTTTTGGTCTAATGCTTTTAATTTGGAAAAACAAAGATGATGGAAAAAGACTTTGTATTCACGTGACTTTCTTTTTTTCTTGGATCGCCTTCGTAACGTTTGTGACGCTGAATTAATTATAATCACAGTAAAATTGCATATCTTGAGGTAGTATCAGCAAAAGGTGGGGGTTGGGGACGTTCAATCTAGAGAGGATGCGCACAGGCAAAGATCAAGGCTACATGCGCCCCAGTCTAACGCCACACCTACCAACCTTGGCCCCTGGACGGTGACGTGAGTAATTTGTAAATTTCCCCAACACCCAACGTCACTAACACAGAGCTCTGGGGGTCTCCTGCGAATGTTGTCCATCAGCCACACGGGGGCCAGGATTCCCTTCTTCCTGGCCTCGGCGCTGGTTCGTTTTCCTGAACGGGAGCCTGAAAGTGACATCAGAGCAGTAGTGGACTACTGTTATCCACAAAGAAGTCCTCTCGGATGATGTGCTGTAGCAGAAGAAAACCCTAATCCTAACAGTGAGACCCTGCTATGTTCCATTCTGGTTTCTGCACTTCGGAGTAGTTGGCAGGGAAAATGGCAACTTACTTTTTTTTTTTTTTTTTTTTTTTAATAATTGTGGCTTTGAAAGAAGGAGGAAATAGAATAATGTAGCTGCGTAACAATCAATGAAAGGTTAAAGCCGTAACTTATTTTTTCAAAGTAGGAAAGAGTGGTTCCTTTTTGTTGTGTGCTAGCGTGGACAATGATTTTCTAAATAATCTTCAGCGGCCCATGGGAAAAGAATAAATTGGAAAAATCAAAATAATGGAAGATAACCACAGTATTAAAAAAAATAAAATTCATTACTTGTCATATCATGTATGTCGTGTACGTTTGTCTTGATAAATTAATTACAAAAGTAAAAAAATAATAAAAATAAAAATGCTGGTTTGAACACTGTGCCAAACGGCTCAGAAAATATAAAAGAAAACTCGCAGAAGCCATTGAACAGAATTCAAAGATAATTCTAGGCTACTTTTAAAATTGATAATATTGTCTTTTTTATTTTATCTTATTAATTCATAACATTTTTTGGAAGGGGGAAATGGGTGGATAATTATAGCAAAGGTTCACCTTTAAAGAACATAACGTGTTGGACAGTAGAGCGCTGATTTCAAAGTCGTCTTCAACATGAGATAGAGTAAGTGAGCAAAGTTGCAAAAACTTTATAAACAACGTGTGGGATTTTTTTTTTAAATATACGCTGTGTTTATTTTTAACTTGCTTCCGATGAACTTTAACTTTAAATCAAAATTTACCTATTTAGGTAAAAACAGGCAAAAAAAAAAAATCAGGTAAACTTTGCCAAGTTTGTCAGAGTTACCTTGATGATATTATTGTTAGTAGTGGGATTTCTTGTTTGGTTTGAAGGGTCAATACATAGGAAAATACTATCAGCTACAAATAATTAAATAAAATTAAATGGGAGCAAAAGTCATTTAAATTGCTCTTAATTTTAAAATATTGTTTAGCTCATTTGATAAAACTCAATTTTTTATATTTTTCCAGTTTTGTCAGGAATGTTGTTATTTTACTATATTTGTCTGCAAAAATGTTTGATTCTATAAAAATTTTAAGACATTTTATTTTATTTTATTTTATTTTACCTTGCTTTTGACTTCATTTCAGTAGTTACCCATAATAATAATTTCTTGTAAATTGTTACTCGGTTTATCTTCTATTTTGAAGTAAATATAGGAGTATCCCAGTTCCTTATTCCTCCGCAGATACTAATCAAAGGGTTATAGGCTATTCAATGGTTTTACACTACAGTGTCTCAGCACCTAACCTGTTCTATTGGGCTATAAAACAGCTCCTCGCTGTAAAACGAGCTCCTGCTCTTTCAGCAACAGCTCCCTCTCTCAAATGCAATCGCGGGGTGCCGTTTATTCTTGCCACCAAAACAAGCCTTATTAAAATAAATAAATGGAAGGTTTTACATTTGAAATGGTAGCGTGTCTGTATGTGGGGTGTATTTCCTGTTCTCGTGTTTTGCTGTTAAATCTGCAACACTGCTCTACTTTTGTTGTTGGTGTTTAATTAAGCTCTTACATGATTCTGGAACCATAAATTTGCAGTTGCGCATGGGTTGGACACCAGCATGGAAGGCAAAACAAAGCGCAGTCTCCCACACATCCAACTGGAAAGATATTTCAAAGTGGCTGCCAGGAAGTAAATTGATTGTGTCGCCTCGTTGCAGCTCCTGGTTGGTGGGTCTGCAGAAAGGAGAACCCACGCAGCATTCAACACTCTTACCTGTTCGGATTATGATAACAACCTCCAGGTTTGCAGTCAAACAGACGATAATTTTGCTTAGACAAGTGTAAAGACCAAGGTAAAATACAAGCATAGTCAACTCCCTTTCTTTCAGTTAGTGTGTACGTGTGTGGCTGTTTTAAGGGATTTCTTGAAGGCTTAAAGGCGCATGTGCAGACATGCACATGTGAAACCGAGGCGCTGTCGTTTCATTCCAGATATGTTAGTTCTACTGAAAACTAAGTGAAACAAAATGTGTCTCGGTGAAAAAGCCGTGACCCGTTTTCATGTAAGGACTTGGTCCTGGTAAACAATCAGCATGTTGTTGTGGGAGCAACAACATGCCAATGACAGCATGTTCCTTTTCTGAATATGCCTTTATTTTGTTTCATGTAATCTTGAACAGCCCTCTTCAGTGCAAACAGAAACACAGTTTTTCAGATTCACGGAAAATCGATGACACAAATTTCACTGTTATGCAGTTACCTGCCTCTGATGCAGCCTTTTTTTTTATCTCCTGTCTTATGCGACATTAAGGTGTGCCTCGTGTGATTCAGACAATGAAAATTCCACGAATTCTTTGGTTTCTTTCAACGACATTAAAAGCCCGTTTCCATGACGCCGTGTGGCTAATTTGTCCTGTACTATCATGAATACTTTTTGCAGTGTTCTTTTTCTTGCAGGTTGTATGAAATTCCACCGTAGCACCTTTGCTAGTATCGCTTACATGTCTTAAAAAAAAAAAAAAATCTAAACTCAAGTTTTGAGCAAGCCTGTGATTTTCTCATAGTTGTAAAATAAAACTGTATGTGATTTTTTTTGTGTGTGTGCTAAGCAGATGGTGGCATGTCGGCTAATGTATCATGTAATAAGATAGCCACCCTGTGAGATTCTTCATCTGTTTTCATATAAGGCAGATGCTTGAGTGTATTAAATAGTGATGATATTGTCAATGTCAATATTACTTCTTTCAAGCTTTAGTTTATGATCGTTTTTGTCCCACTTTGAATAATTTTTACAGAAACATTTTACCTATGAGAATCCTGCATGGTCAAAACGCTGCAGGAATTTTTTTCTTGCTTTTTCTTTTATCGTGTAAGGTCAATCTTTCACATTTTCTTCATCATGACTGTAGAGGAATGCGAACCACAAAGACGAAATTAACTTATTTGGATTGTTATCTTGCCAAAAAGGTTTTCTCTGCACATGTTTAGGTTCAGGTTAGACAGGCTTCCCGTTTCAAATGAGCATACAATGCTGCCCTTGCCATTGAAGGTGATTCTGAACTGCGCACGCAGACTAACTCATGCACTTTGGACGCAGCGATACCAAAACAAAACAACAAATGACGAGCACATTCACCGACGCAGCAATGAACGATTTCAGGCGAGAGTGACCCACGCAGGTTTGCTTTAAATCCACGTTTATTAGCCGTTTCACGTAATGTATCTCTTTATTTCTCTATCTGCGCAGACGCAAACACAAGTTAGCCAAATACTTCCCCAAATTCCCTCAACGCCAAAACGCATCAACCACGTTGTCGTGGCCCTGCTCTTCGGGATTTTCCTCGTGTAAAACTGAATAATTAAAGTTCAAACACTTAGAGGCAAACTGTTGGGCTAAATAAAATAACCAATTAAATTAATGCTATTTTTTTGCTTTTATATATATATATATAAATCGAAAATAAACTCTGGATTTTTCTTTATAATTAAAGTGGTTGCGTTCTTTCCACCGTGTATTTATGCGGCGTAAAACGTCCCGAGGAGCACTAATTGCAGCAGCAAAAACAAAAACAAGACATAAAAACCCCCCGACTTCACACCCTTGTCACTCAATATTAAATGAACTGGTGCTTTTAACTACACACTTCCTATGGAAAATAGCGCATCTTACCTTCCGTCACACACTTATAAGACCCAAACATAATTTAAAAAGAAAATAAAGAGAGAGAGTTATTTCCTTATAAAGTACAAATATCACAAGGACCACTTTACTCTGTTAAACAATTCGCCCAGCTTTATTAAAAGTGAAACATAGTTAGAAACTGTTGTTGTTTTGCTTTGCTTTCGGTGCTCATCGTGTCATAATAAGCATACCAACACATTTTAAAAGTTCATTAATTTTTTTTTTTTATATGCAGGATAAATTATGGAAAAAGTTTAATTATCACACATCCTCTTCTGAAAAATAAAGAGTCAAAACATTTCATTTTAAATCAGCAACACACCATTGTGGATTTAAAATAATAATCAAGGCATAATTTTGCAAGCATTGCCGGCTGATTTTCTCATTTATTACCCCGGAAGATGCTTCCTTGGAGACTAAAACACAAAGAAAAAGGAAGCAACTTGATCAACATAATTTCATAATTTTTTTTTTACACCAAACACATAGAAGTAGTTATTCAGAATAAATATCACGTAAATAAAAAAATAAAAAATAAAAGAAAATAAATTAAAAAAAAAAATCTCACAATCAGGTAAATAATGATATGGTTATGTATAACTTACTTATTTTAGTTAAGAATTTTGCATACGACTAAAACAAAAACAATAACATGTAACGTCTGAACGAATTCTGGTACACATCTGCAAAAACGATCATTAACGTTGTATATTTGCCGATTGCTTTGCATTAGTTGATTTTTTTGTTTTAATTACAGCTTTATATTTCAGTAAATGTTAAATACGAAGCTAAAGCTTGCTATGCTTTTTTTTTTTTTGGGGGGGGGGGGCAATAACAAAGAAAACTGAAAGGGAAAAAAGAAGAACTGAGCGAAAATATTCTCAAATCCATCTCACCTCAACATCACTGCCGCCAGGGTTTTACTAAATCACACGACGAATAAACAAAGTTTCCTTTAACCACCTTAGACCTGCAGACTTAAATGTTTACAAACCAAACCCTGAGTGTCTTAAAGAAATCCTTGCCGCAGCCACAGCAACAGCAGTCTGTCCTTTGTTCTTCCTGCTGAGGGCCTCCCGGTCTATGCGGAAAAACCGCCACTAGGTGGCGCTCACGTTCCACCAAAAGCCACCAGCTTTCCCAACTTGACCGCGCTGACGTCACTCCAGTCTGGAGCATCAAGGCCACTTCCACGCCGCTATTGGTCTGAAGCTCACATGACATGTCTCCGAGCATCCATAATTGTGTTACAGATATTTTTCTGCACCCCCCTCCAAAAGATGTCAGCATCCTACTGTCCTTGTTCTCCTGCTGGAACCCCGCAGTTCAGAGCGGCGGAAAACAC
Organism: Girardinus metallicus; assembly: GCA_903067095.1. NCBI lineage: Eukaryota > Metazoa > Chordata > Actinopteri > Cyprinodontiformes > Poeciliidae > Girardinus > Girardinus metallicus. Next base: position 1,646 of record CAEGAE010032751.1, on the reverse strand, counting down.
CAAGTGATCACCCCTCAAGAGTTGTCACATGCAAATATGACATGTCCGAATAACATATCGCCCGGTAACTTCCTGATGGATTCCTTAATGGGAGGATCATCTTCCTACAGGGCTGAGGGCTATTCCAGCAACCCGGGAATGTACATTCATTCAGCTGCAGAGTACGGATACTCAGTGATGAGGAACATTGGAAAGGTTGGATCATCCCCACTCTCCAAAAGAGACGCAGTTCCTCCAGGCAGCGTCTCGCTCGGCGGCTTCCAGGATGCGCCCTACCTGTCAGCGCAGCTGGCCACATGGACACCAGGCTCCAAAAACAGCAGGGACGAGCAACCTGTTGCCCACCAGTGTTTACAGCCCTGCTCGTTTCCAGCGGGCAGCGTCAAAGAGGAGGCGTTTTGTTGCCTCTATCAAGATGACAGCAATAAGGGGAAACAGACAACAGAGTCGGCCACTTACATCCGGCTTGGAGACAATAGCTGCCGGCGGCCTGAGCAGACTGCAGCCTCCTCCAGTGGCGGCTATTTCCAGGTGTACGGCGGGGAGAGGCCACAGCAGGACGAGCAGCAGCAACAGCAGCAGCAGCAGCAGCAGCTGCCCTCCGGCTTTACTCTGACCCACTTGGCGTCATCTGTTGAAACAACAGCAGAGTCGACAGTGAGCTGCAGCAAAATCGCGCAGGAGGTAGCCAGAGAGGCTCCTAAAACAGATGAGGATGAGAGCAGGAAGGAAGACAAGGCCAAGAGTGACAGCTGCTCAGATAACTCGGACGGGGAAATTAAAGGTATACTCCCCCTCCCGGACACACGTGCATAAATATATATATGTACACTTAACCTAACTGGTGTGATAATATAAATCGAATGTTCACGTGTGTGTGCGAAAAATCTCAACAAAAATATTCCAAGCATGGACGGATAGGCTTCGTGGATGTGCATGTTGTGTTTCTGTATGTAGCATGTGCTTCAGCCCGGTCTCGCAGGGGTTACGGTGCCACTGGTATTTAACACCTTTCTATTAATGGGGTTACGTGAAACGGGCAGTTATCATCGAAATAAACACACTTCCTCTCTTACACAGATGCACGCATACACGCTACTACTAACGCACAGAGACTGTCACACAAAAGCACACAAAGCTAGAATGTTTTTGCTTCTAAATCGTAGTTTAGAACAACAACATTTGCTTTACAATTATGCTGCTTGAAATATTATTTATCCACAAAGCTCAACTTTATTAGAGCGTTTTTCTGAGGCTTGCATGTAAGACTTATATAAGATGTTTTTTTTTTCCTGCATGAATATTGTGACTATATTCATGAAGCAACGTGTTACTTTTGAAAATGTCAATGTTTATTACGCTAATTATTTATAATAATTTATTGTGCTCATGCTTTTAGTTTTGGTTAATGTTCGTTTAAATACTAAGGCAAGAAAAACCGTGTGTCCTGGCTTTCTTGCCATACTTATTTTAGGGTTTACTAAGCCACAAATTCAGCGATTCTGTCAAATTCTGAGATTGCGACCTAAAAAAGCTCATTGAGATATTGACTGACTATTTAAAGGGCCCTGATTGTACTGTAGCTCCAGATATTTAATTAATTTAAAATTAAGTTAATGATATGAAGCAAATATATAAGCAAATAT
>CAEGAE010032747.1:0-27098 GCA_903067095.1 Girardinus metallicus | reverse complement strand
TATATATATATATATATATAAATATATATATATTTTTTTAAAGGTTTGTATTTTGGTCATTGAAATAAATTAAGGCAAATGTAAAACTATAGAGTACAGAATGTCTTTACTTCTGTTCCCTTTCTGAATATTCGATTTCTGAAGTAAAGGACCAATCAATCAAAGCTTTACCATGCTGTAATGTCCAATATTCATGAATAAAAGCAAAATTATGGTCAAGATAGTATTATAGTTAAAGTAACTGATATTTTTTCTGTTACTGATTGGAACCAAGCATGAAAAACAAAACAAAGGTGTGATGTTTGTGTTACGTGTTTTGGGTGGAAAGTTTGCTGATATTATTTCCACTGAGGTGAAAATAGCAGCATCACCGATGGCCAATCACATTGTCTAAAGTTTCTCCCCGCCCTCTTTATATGCTTACAATAAAGTGAATCGTTTATAATCCCGACGACAATGTGTCCTCGCATTAACAAAGCCTCAAGTGGATTAATGAGAAAATGCTGATCATTTTTTACTTCATGCTCTCTGTCGTAGTTGGACGTAAGTGTAAAATGTCAATTCTTTCCCAGGTTTTCTTCACATGATTTTACCAAAAATAAGACAGATTTCTGACTGTTTCTGCACTGTTTTTTGTTTGTTTTGTTGTGTTTTTACAGGATGCAAAGATAATCTGAGTGTTGAAACAAGAACTGTTGCTGTTGGAGAAGATGTGACCCTAACCTGCCCGCGCTCGACCTCTGATCATGAAGCATTCCTGTACTGGATCAGATTTATTCCTGGACACTGGCCTGAATTCTTGGGAGGAACGTTTTCCTTCAATTTTAGTAATGTTATACAAACTGCTCATATTACAGCAAAGCAAGGGACAAAATCCTTTATCTTGCACATTAGTAAAGTCCAGCACAGTGATGCTGGCCTTTACTATTGCTTAAAAGTTGATGTGCTCAACATGATTTTTTTAAAGGGGGAATTTCTGAGAATCAGTGGTAAGGAGAAATAAATATATGCACAATACTATTTTACAATATAGTTAGTGGGAAGAATAAAAGCATAAGCCACTATTTTTAAATACTGCTTTTTTTTCTGTCCAGGAAAAGAATCAAACATCAGTGCCATCGTCCAACACACTGTACCTGATCGAGTTCATCCAGGAAGCCCAGTCTCTCTACATTGTTCAGTCCTCTTTAACACTCAAGATAAAACTTGTTCAACAGATCATAGGATTTTTTGGTTCCTAGCTGCATCAGATAGATCTAATCCCAGTTTAATTTATGCTCCTGCAAACCACAGTAATGAATGTCAGAACAATCCTGAGGATCATTCTGGGCGAAAATGTATCTATAGCTTCTCGAAGAACATCACTGCTTCTGATGTTGGAACTTACTACTGTGCTGTGGCCTCATGTGGAGTGATTTTGTTTGGAAATGGAACCAAACTGGACATAGAAGGTACAGTAAATCCAACCCTTTAAATATTTATGGAGATGCACAGTCATTTTCAATAACTAGAATGCATTTTAATACGGCTCATTTGTCAGATTAAAAGTATCTTTCTTTTGAAAATAACAACATTTGAGCAAGTACTAAACATACTTTTAATCAAGCCCATCTTTCTTTAATAAATTTAGTTTTTTTCTTTTTATTTGGATGTAACATTCCTACTTTAATGTTTTACTTTCATAAGCAGTAATTCACTTGTAAATCATCACAATTAAGTAAAGGCTTAAAAACATGAATCTGTGTGTAATTGTCTGTTTCATTTAGTGAATTGAGTCACTGAAATAAATTAAGTTATATTGAATTTCATTAAATAGGACTGAATTTAAAAGAATTTACCAGAAAATTTTCCTATCTTGTATTTTGTTATAATAATATTTTGTTACTGAGTTTTTTTTTTATGTTTTCAGGTCCCAGCATGTCAGATTTTCAGAAGACAAATGCAGTTTTTATTGTGTTATATGCCATTTTGACTACAAGTGTGATTGTTATATTCATTCTCACTTACATCCTCATGAAGAAAACTTGTCACTGTTCACACGGTAAATCAGAATTTATCAGTATATCTAACATTGTATAAAAATACTTTTCATGATTTTTCTTTAAAATCTCCATTGCACATTAAACAGATGCTAAAGGGGGTCACGATGATCAGCAAATTCAGCAGGTAAATTCTAACATGTTCCACTATTATTACCTGCTTATGTTTTTTTTATTCTGACCTTGCACTATATTTTTCCATAAATCTAATCTTTCCTCAGAGAGACAAGGACTCGTTGGTTTACACTGCTCCCACATTCACCAAAAGGAAAGCTGCCGGAATAGAGAGAAGAAACAAAGAAACATCAGAGGCTGTCTACAGTGGTGTAAATGGATTAGTGTTTGATTAATATCTTCATAAATCTGGTTGCTACTGGAAATGTTTTTTTTTCTTCAATTCGTTGAAAAAGCATTTAACCAGGCCATATTTTGCCTATATGAAAATTTACAATTCACAATGGTGAGAAGTTTAAGTCTTGTTTAAAAACACCTGTCTTTTTTTTATTTTCATTGCTTAGCACAGTTGTACTTGTGTGTATTTCTCTGATGTATACTGAAATATGAATCAAATGAAACAGTAATCCTAATATTTTATAATGTGTAGTATTATTCTGTATTAATGCTCCTCTAATACAGAATCTTTTTATTTAAACTGTGCGGTTTAAATAAAAAGAGTAGATTTTTTTTACTATTACAAAATGGTAAATACAAGTGAAAGAGTTTCAGATTAATGAGATTGATAGCGCTCCTCTGTAAAAAAAAAAAAAAAAAGCATCTGGATTTTTTCATCAAATTTTATTGCCTGTGTTCATGTGTGACTGATTTTTATAAAAAGTTTATTTTAAACTTTCTTAATAAAACATCTAAATGTATCTAAAACTGAATATTAATTCTCTAATTAGGAACTAGCAAAATAAATACACTGTTGGCCAAAGTTCACAGTGAGTTCAAAGAAAAATTTTAGAAATCTGAAAAAGTAGGTAAGTTATTTCCCGCCTTCACATTATGATCATCAAAGTGCAAAACAGTTCAGACCATATGAACTAAAAAAAAAAAAAAAAAAAACTAAAATGTACATGTATGACCATGTTACACTTAAATACATGACCACTGCGTCTAATGAGGTAGTTACCTCATGAGATGCTAGGCCTGATGGAAGCAAAACATTTTCAGGAAATGATTTTCTTTTTCTAAAGAAAGTTAAAATTCAAATTAATCTTTATAATTTATGTGCTTCTTTTTTTCTGTATCCCCTGGTTTTGGGTTGTGTTATCTTGATCTGTTCAGTCGAATTCCTTAACAAAATAATAACATTCTTGTAAAGTCTTTGGAATCCACAATTTCCTTTTTTATAGACAACTGGAGAGAAAGCAGTAGTTTGTAGGAATCAGCATTTATATTCAGCAATAATAAAATCAGCTAATAAAACTATACATTCTGTGAATTTGTTTCAGTCTTCAAAATTGCCTTCAAAATTGATTACCACCAGAAACTCTTCTGCTTAGCATTTTGACACCCCACAGCAATGTTAAAAGGCATATAAAATGAACAATATAAATTTTTGAAGTAAGAAACCAGAGTCTCTGAAGCAGTTTGTATCCAAGTCAAAGTAGATAATCCTTAAAGCTGAAAACCTTTTGCTGGCCTGCAGGGGGCAACTCTGGTAAAAAAGAAAAGACATCAATCAGAAGCTGGTTAGGTTATACTTCATATTTTTTGTACACAAGTTCATGCTGTCTCATGCTGCACAGTCTGAAATTTATTGTTTTAATGTTCCTCTAATACAGAATTACAATAATTTCATTATATTTCAAACGATTAAAGAAGGTAGTCACCCTAAAGCTGCATTAGGACTACTTGACCTTTTGACACTTATGTCAAAAGGTAATTTTTACCAGTCAAAACCTGCCCTGTTTTTTTGTATTTTTATGCATGGGGCTTTTTCTAATCTATGTACTCAAACTTGTAGTACTTTCTTATGCAGACACCAACAGTGCTATAGTTTTTAGAGTTAACCGAGTTTTATTTGTCCATCACAACTTTCCACAGTTTATAAAGCAAGTATTTGTTTTTATTTTAAAAGTGAAATTAAACAAAACAATGGACAGCCACACTAAGAGTCAGAAGTTGTGTTGGCTGTTTCTCCACCCTTTGACCAACTGCTGAAGGTGTTTACTCAGAACAGACCTCACTATAAGCATCAGTCGGATATAAACCCAGTGGGCCGCAATTGACTTCAGCAGGCTCAATGAGGTCTTGCAAACTAATATAATTATGTGATTACCGTATAATAATTAAATCGGAATATATAGGAAAAATTTGTTCTTTAAGTACAACGATCTTTATCCATCAAAGTTTGAAAATTTAAGTAAAGCACTGCTCATTTTAACTAACCCTAATTTGTGTTCCGTGGTAATTTATTGCTTCATATTCAGACATGCTTCAAGTCCGTCAGCTGCTGCACATATTGCATCAACCGGAGAAGAAAGTGAACTTCATGTCCATCCTTTGTGGGCTCAATTGCTTTGCAGCTTTGTCTGATGTAAGTAAAAGTTAGAGTAATTGAAGTGTACATTTATTTCTCTTTTATCTTAAGAAAGACCAGCGTAAGATCTACTTTTTAAGATGAAACCGAGAAGTGAGACAGGAAGAAAAGCCCCTTTGTTTTCTCACCCCTCTTTGAGAGCCAAACCACAGCAGTGCATAAGTTTCCATGCATCGTTTGCTTCTCAGCAGTTAGTGTGAATTTCTTTGCCTCTCTCTGTTAACAATATGTTAACAAACGTGCATGCTAAGCCACAGTACTAAGAACAAAGAACCATAATTTATAAACTTTGGTTATTTTTATTTTTTTTCAGGAGACATCTTGCTCTGTCTCTTCTATGAGCAAAGTATCCAAAATTTTTATACCGTACTCCAGTAATGCCAAATTGGAGTACGATATAATTTGGCATTAGATTTATTCATAATACGTTAGCTTTGCAGTCTAATTCATTTTTTTGTACATGGCACTAGGAGGGTCTAAAGCCAATGCAGTACATTGAGCTCTGCATCTGGCAAGTCCTTAGCTGCTGTCAGACAGCAGCTAAGGACTTGGTTGTGGTTTTGTACTGCTAACTTACTCTGCTGTCAGACCAAAATATTTTTGGATTATATTTTTAGGACATAATTTACAAAGTATTAGATTTACAAGGGATGATCCAGTACTGGTCTGGCATTTTTAATCGGACTTGACTCCGCCTATTTTGTGTCATTTGTATGTGATGTCATCAGCAACGTTAAATCCAATCTGATGTGTTGTACAGGCATTTTTTTCACTGAATATTTTGATGTGTACAACTTGAAAACCTCTATTTTAGGCCGGCAATCATCTTTTATTGACATAACAAATTTCAGGTTTTAGGAACTAAATGTTTTCTTACGTGTTCATATTGAAAGAGTCTGTATTAACTACTGTGCTTCTCAGTGTGGCTGTATTATATAATCCGCTCTGCACTGAGCTCCAATTCTGGTCCTCAGGCCCCCATGTCTCGCATATTTTAGGTGTTTCCTTTCTGCCACACACCTGGATTGAATCTGTGGGTGATTAACAGACTTCTGCAATACTTGATGCTGCAGAAGAAGTCATGCAATCATTTTGGTCAGCTGTTCTGGAATAGAGGCATATCTAAAACATGCAGAGCAGGGGGCCTGAGAACTGGAATTCAGAAGTACTAGACAGAGAGCTGTGCAGAGATCAGCTTAAAAACCAGTCAAGACATTCTTCAAATCTTAATTTTATGAAGTGGAGATGTTTCCTGTAAGTTTTGTCTAAACTGAAACTGCACTAATTTACAAGCTAAAAAATTAACAATGAGTCACAACAAAACAAAGTTGATATAAGTTTATATGCTAATGCTAGCCTTGCACATTAGCAAATTTCTTCATGCAAAAAACCAAAATGAGGATAAGGACTAGCAGTGTGTTTTAAATCACATAGGTCAGACCTTTAGGACCATAACAATGTTTCAACAGTAAACAACAGTAATTTCCTAATCAAGTCAACATGTTGGAGCAGGATATTATGGGTGTCCTGTTGAATCTCTTGACAAAGTATTAGCAGCCAATACAGAAAATATGTGTGAAATGGGGGGGCAGTTCATTGTAAGAGTGGAATTAGTATTAATTGCAATACGACTTTGCATTGCAAATCCCTATTCTGAAATTGTTCTGATCGTTTGCAGGGACAAAAATGTCCTGCTTAGGACATTATACATTATTTAATCTTCAACCAGTTTGTCTACTTATGTTGGGCAACAACTACACCAATGCTGTAACTTTGACTTTAATTATTGAGTTAGTTATATTATGCTAAATATCAAAATCCAATACAAAGGCTGAAATAGTAAGAATAAGTTTATTGTTAGCCAAGTGGCCAGTGACTGTTATTATGTGAACCTCGTCTTTATTTTATTTTTTATTTCTTTTTCAAACTTTTTACAGAACTGTATACCACATACCAACAATATTTTCCACTTAGAAATGTTGTGACATTTACATGTCTCAAGTTCTCAAACTTAATTTGTAGACATAAATAGTCGGAGTAAATATGAGAAAATTCAGTTTTCAACTCAGAGGAAATAAACTAGGGGAAATAAACTCTCCAACCTGAAGAAAGCAAAATAATATTCCTATGAATAAAGGGAACATAAATTTCCCCCCACAAAAAAAAAAAAATAGAAACACAATAACCTACTGAAAATTACAAAACGAAAAAATTGCAAAGCCTCCAAATATAAAAAAAGCAGTCAAATTCTTCAAATTGTACTGGTGTGTGAAATATGGGAAGAAAAGTGCAAAGCGTCTTTGTATGTCAACACTGAAAGATGTTGTCTCATCCAGCTAAACTCTGAACAACATCTTATAACAACGTTCAGTTTGCATCCAGGCAGTCCTGTGCAAAATAAAAAGTCTTTCATAAAAATGCTATTTTAGTCAGTGGAAATTGAAGTTCAAGAGTAGGTCTTTTCACCAAATTAATCACAATGTGGCACTAAAGAATGAGCCTCCTTAACGATGACTCAACTTCTCATAACGTTTCAACTTAGTCACCCTCGTCTTGCTCCGATGTGTAACACCAAAGTCGGCATCATAGAACCTCGAAGCGACAGCAGAACAGTCAGTCGTATGAGAATGTTGCTCGAACTGCCCCCCCATTTCACACATATTTGGACAAACTCAGCTCATTTTGTGAGGTTGCAGGCATGACAGTGGCAGGAGTCCTCACACAGGTACCGAAAGAGCAAACCAAGGTTGCAAAGTGTTTTTGGGCCTTATGACTAGTTTGCCTACAAGAGGCTGCATAGTAAGTTAATATATATTTGAGAAATTATCTTTTAGACAAACTGTTATTTTTTTCTTGCTTGCTTTAGAGCATTTTGGTTTACACTGAAAGTGAAGAAGAGTTGAAATGAAAAAAATCTAAATGCCATGCGAGCATAAACTGAGCTTTTGAGCTTTTTATAACCATGTCTGACATAAAACCACAATGAGAATCTACCATGAAATGACAGCAGCTTACTGATGTTTTTTGTTTAGTGCTTTTTTGTCTGAGAGAGCCTCACCTTATTTCCACTGTGGTAGAAAAGTAAAAGGGCAACAAGATTGTTCTAAATTTCAGCCAATCATAGTTCCCTAAAACTGGCTCCTCCCAGTTTATATGGTCACATTAAGCTGAATCATAGCTAATAAGGCTACAGAATCACAGCAATCTTCTGTTGGATCACCAGAAAACAATGCTTTTCATTTATTTACTCATGATGCTCAAAGATGGTCGTAAGTTAACTCCTTAGATTTAATCCACGTTTCACTTCATGTTTCTTTATCATAACTGTTCATAACTGTTTTTTTTTGTTGTTGTTGTTTTTTTAATGGCTGTTTAGGTTGTAAAGATCATCCCATTATTGAAACAAAGACTGTAAATGTTGGAGGATTTGTGAAGATGACATGCTCACGCAGGTCTGCTGGAGAAATAATGTGGATGAGGATAGATTCTGGAAATTCTCCTGAAAGTCTTGGGATTAAAGAGAATATGTATCCTCATATTAAATTTGAGGCAGATGCTGGAATATGGGTGTTAAAGATAATGAATGCAAGTCTGAATGATTCTGGAATTTATTTCTGTCTGAGAAAGTATCAGGAAAACAAGACATTTATGAAACTGACATATCTGACAGTTAAAGGTAAGTTGATAGAAAAATGCAATAAAATGTCCATGAGATTGTTTTTGTATGAATTGAGGTTTTTCTGTGTAAATTTTTCTAGGCTTTTCTAGTGTTTCTAAAGAAAAGATTATTTTATTTTTGTGAAACTAGAATCTGCTGTCACCACCGTCCCCACATCTGTTCCAGCCCATCGCCATGACTCGGTGACTCTCCATTGTTCAGCCCTCCGTGACTCTCAAAATAAATCTTGTCCTGAAGATGAGAATTTGCTCTGTTTTAGAGCCGAATCAATTCAGACTTTTCCAGGTTTCAACTCCACTGACAACGCTGAGGAAAGTGGATTCAAATTTAACTCTGCAGGATGTATCTACAGCTATTTCAGGAACTCCAGCTTGTCTGATGCTCAGATGTATCACTGTGCTGTGGTAAAGGATGACAAGAACACATCTATAGAAAAATCAAAGCCTGTCGATGAAGGTAATCTATTTTTCATAACACTGAAAGTGAAATATTAAATGACTTCAATGAGTTTTTGAATACAGAACTTCTTTTGTTATTTCCTGTCAGCAGAAAACAAAGGAGATTCAAGAAATTACTATACAGTTGCCTGTCTACTGAGTGCTGCTGTGGCTATCTGTCTGGCTATTATAGCCTTCCTCATATACTTAGTCATAGAAATGAACAAAAAGTTAAAAAGTTCTCACAATGGTAAGTTGTCACACAGATACTGATATATAAAAAATGAGCTGGAAAACTTGACAACTTTTTACATAGATGTTTTTATTTTATTTTTCAACTTTAGACACAGTTGCGCTGCCAGCACATGAACCAATCAAAGGAATTCCAGAAAGTCAGAAGGTAGTAATAAATAAGAATAGACCTTGATAATAGTAAGCAAAATTATTTGTTTTATGTTTGTTTGTTTTTTTCTGTGTCCTCAGTCACAGGCGGTCTTGGTTTATTCATCAGTTTCCACAAGAAGAAAAACCAGCAAAAAAAGAACAGGGGCCACTGCATCTGAAGAGGAAGATGTCATCTACACAGAAGTTAATATTCTTGGGGACTGAAAAGGCTAAGCTAATTTATGTGTTTCTGATTTTTTACCAAGACTAAATTTAAAATGCACTTTATTGTTTGGGTTTTTTTGTTGTTGTTTTTTTTTTGGCAAAAATGTATTAATATTTCTTATGTATGTTATTCTGCACTCATTTGCTTAAACAAAAATTTCTTATATGCTTCCCGAGTAGACACAAGTATTTTTACAAGCTCTTAGTAAATAATAAAAAACATAAATAAAAGTAATTATCATTTGTGTGTTTTATCAGCCAATTATATAGTTTATTTCTGGCTAAGAAAGTGTAGTTTTGAAGCATTTTTATAAACCGTTACAGCTTCATTAAAGTTCAAGTCTTAACTTTGCCTTTGCTCTTCTACAACCTTTTTGAGTGTCTGTTTGCTTAGTATGTCCTGCTAGATGACTGAATTTCAGTCAGGCTTTAGACATGGTTACTTAAAAGACTGAAAGCTGCCCTCATCAAGGCACGGTAAAACAAACAAAAAAATAAATAAAAATACTCAACTAATATGTTTAAAAGATTATTTGAGAGGTTAGTATTGATTTACCGTAATTGTTTTCCACAAATTTGCACTACAGGATAGAAAAACATCCTTACTTTTAACTATGCACAAGATTATTACAAGTTTAAATACAAGTCTGAAAACTCAAGTTGTGTTCTTCTAGAAAAATGTTTTATTCAGAGCCTCTGAACAGACTTTGAAGCTTTGTGGGTTTATTCAGGAAGCAGCTGTAACACAATGACAGGTGTAGAGGTGTAGAATAAGACATATCTGACAGAATTTTATACTTATTCTTCTTGTCTTTTGCTTTACACGTCAATGATAATGAGTGTTTTGCAATACTGTAAACAGAACGTAAAATAAAAGTATTTCAATGGCCAAAAAATCAAAATTGCTTAGTCAAAGGAAAATTGGCTACAAGATTGTACTTATATTTACAAACTTTATCAATATTCTTACCATAGCTATATAGGGAGATACACTAATACCATCTCCTCTAAACCAGCCACAGTCTGAATCATGAATAGAGACTTCACATCAGGTGGAAGATACAGATTTCAGTAGTTTCAGTTTATACTAGACAATGCCTCTATACATATCAGTCAATCATGAAACATTAACCATAGTGGAATGCCACCATTTACTCATTAAAGAATGCATACATTTGATTCTGCATGAGTTTGTGTATGTATGTTTTTAAACAACAGTGGTGCGATGCATGTTTCAGACTTGTTCAATCAACAAAGAAATATTATTCCATATTTATGAAGGCTTACATCAGCCCAGGATCTCGCTAGATTGATTAGAGATATACGAGTGGCCACACCTTAACATGAGCCCTGTTTTGCAGATAGCCACATGAAAGAGGTTTTGACTAGAGGGGAGAAATAATGAAACTCAGGACAGTGGGCAAAGGATAATTTGCCAAGCTGTTGTATTTTCTTATATTTTTGTCCACTTTTGGTGCTGCAAGCTGTTTTATCACTGCTCTGGTTTCACAGATGGCTTTAACTTGATCCTTATGCAAACACATCCACAATCCAGCAGGTACGAGTAGTTTGCACTTATTCCTGTTAAAGCTCAAGTTGTTCTCCTTCAGTCACTAATAGAACAGGTGCCAAAATGACAAAAACAGAGGAAAATATTCTGTGTATTGAACTGCAGGTTCAGACATGATCAAGAAACTTATTGGTCATGCTGGATTTTTTCATCATTGCACTATTTTAGAAAAGCATAATTTCCTACCTTAGGGCAATTTCATCAAATAATTATTAAAGGTCAATCACTCAGTTTGCAAACAGAAACAAGACATATCGATCAACAAGAGGTTTGCCCTCTTGTGTACCCAGGTTTCCAGATAATTCAGTGCTTTGATTTTAAATATTGTTCTTTTCTTTAACCGAGCTCTGAGTGCAGGTCACAAAAGCTCTCATGGCAAGTTTTACAAAGATTGTGGATTTTTGTCCTTATTTTTTCTTTATTAGTTTATCTGGGATTTTGTTAAAACTTTCAGATAGCTAAAAATACCTTTTTTTCCATCTGTGCTCTTACTTCTGCATATTTTCTCAGTACTATTACTTGACTTGTGTCACCATTCAACAGATTAAAATATCCAAATTAAATGGAGTGTATAACCTTCTGAATTTTTCCATCAGGGATGGAAATCAGCACCTCACAAGAAGCACTGCATAGCTTGAGACAAAGAATACTTGAACCTGTAAGTAATATGGATTGATGAAAACTTTTTTTATTCTTTGGTTTTCTTTTGTTCATATTCAACTGCTAAACATACTGATTTTATTTTAATCTGCTTCACAGTCTGATGGTAGAAATAAAAGCTATGCAGCCTTGGGTTTTTCTAAAAATAAGGAAAAACATAGAAGCACAAAAAAGAAAATGGAAAACATGGAGTGCTATTACTCTGTGTATTTACTCAGAGATTATATTCTAAACATCTGTAAATATTAACATGAAAAATCATGCATAATTGCTTTTTATGTCAAATAGTTCTGCATACATTTCACCCTAAACTACATGAAATTATCTGTATTCTTAAAGTGTCACTGACACAATAAAACCACTTATGAGATTTAAAAAGATGAACTTCTTTGTTTTCGTTCTGTTCACAAAAGATTTTCATAAAAAATATTAATAAATATTTAATAATAAATATTAAGTTTAAATTGCTCAAAGACTTGAGCAATTTATCTGCAGTTTTGGAAGACGAAGCTATGGAGTGATGAAGAAGAGGCAGCTGGTTCTACTGAAGAACTGAAGCCTTTTTCTTTGAGCCTATTGTTCAGGAAGCAACGATCACTTCAGTATTTCTTAGGAAGAAGGGTTTGACATTGAAAGGTATAAGATGCCTGCAGAAATAACAGACTATTATTCTTACTATATCAACTATTTACAATTAGGCTAATAAAATATTTATAACTTGAAGCCAGCACCAATCACCTCTCTTCACCTGGTGTTTTGACGAACTGTGCTAGAAGCGTTACGGTAGAAAAATCTGACAAGGTACCACAGATTATCAGAAAACCAGCGCAACTCCTGCATGCAACTTTGCAGCGTCTGATGCAGATATTAGAGGTTTTGTTTTTAGTGCAGTGTCTTTGTACAGCACACTACATCCTGTTCATCTTGCACTTTTAATTTCTGAGGCAGTTGACCATCTGCATTGATGACTGCAGCTGTATGCTCATTTTTCATGTTTTCTTAAGTAATTTTCATATGTGAATTTTATGGGAGACATATGTTTTGTCTCACACACACTACTAAAGACTCATACACACACAAAATACTAAAATTGCATAGACACTATCAAATTGTGACACACAATTTTTCTCTCACACATGCACACAAGACTAAGATTGCGCATATACACTACTAAAATATCACACACACACATATACGCACAAAGCATACAGACATACTATTCTCAGTGATAGGTTGAAAATGTATGTGTGAGTGTGAACTAACAATAGGCTGAATGATTGGCAATGAATGAATGACTTGTATTTTCCTGTGTGAGAGGATCATATTTGTGTGAGAATTGTCAAGGAAGAGGCGGGCCATAATTTGGAGATCAGATCGTGCATGCGTTGACGCCGCAGTGAAGTTAGTTTCAAGTTGGATATAGAGCTTTGGAACCAACATGACTGCATATGACGTTTACGTCTCATGCAGTCATTTGCCGACATTTTTAAAGGCCACAGACCAAAACAAACTTCATTCCAGTGTTTTTATTGTGTTACCGACCTCAGTGAAGTTGTTTTCAAGTTGGATATTGGATAAAAATTTTATATGTGCGTGATATTTTAATAGTTTATATGAGCAATCTTAGTCATTTGTGTGTGCATGTGAGAGAAAGATTTTATGTGTGCGAAATTTTAGTAGTGTATATGTGCAATTTTGGTATTTTGTGTGTGTGTAGGAGTCTTTAGTACTGTGTGTGAGACAAAACATAGTTTTTGTCCTAAACGGCCCCCCATACTTTACCGTTGGATTCTTCTTCCTCAAAAATGTTGTCATTGTTGTTTCCTGAACAATATGGCTCAAAAAACAGGGTTGCAGTCCTTCGGTAGAACCAGCTCCCTCTTCTTCATCACACCATTGCTTCCTCCTCCTTCAGATTAATCATTTAAATCTTCGCTGAAATCGCTCACAACTTCCTCCGCTTCTGTTTACCCAGCCTTTGATCTGGGTACACATGTGTACCCAGCCTAGTTGTTTAAGGTTTGATTTACACTGATTATGTTACAAGCTGGCACTGGCATTTAAGCCAGTTAATGCAGACAAAAACACTGCAAAGTTCTAAAGATAATAACTAGATACAGGGTTTGCCCCTGTAAAAAATCCCCGCAGCCTACCAGGCTTTACTTGCTTACCTGCTGGGCTAAGCATTACATATTTATGCATTGTAAATAGGATTTTTATAAACCAGTAACACAGATGGCAAAGACAGGTCAAGCTACACTTATAACTGACACATTGAACTTGGCATGAGGGAGTGCGCATTAATAGCAGAGTCATGTCGTGTATTTCTGACTTTTTATAACTAAACGCAGAGTGTATGCCACTTTTCACTCAAAGTGGTCTATTTGAAAGATAATTTTGTAGAGCAAGTACCAGGCAAAGGCACAGATAGTAGAATGGTGACCCGCTAAAACTGCAATTTCACCTAAATTCCCTACAGTCTTATATTGCAATGAATAGCATATCAAAGTTTGAAGTCAAAAAGTATCCTATATAAATTAATCTTCACTTTGAAGATTCCAGTATGAAACGCTAATCTGCGTGTGTCAGCTCTGATGGGCATGGCCAATCAGATTTCAAGGGTAGCCAGTGAAAATGATGTTCTCCACCCCTCAACAAATATTGGCAAGTTATGATGTACCATACCATAGAGGTATACCTAAAAAAATAACTGGGTGCTGCAATATAATCAAAAGATACTTCAGTACGTATTAGTTTAAGGATGAGCACAATATTGTTGTAGTTTTTCATACATTTTTCCTTAAAAAAAAATTTGTGTTTTAATCGAGTTACGCTGACAGTAAAACATGAAAAGAAATCTGTACAGATTTATCTTGGTCTCATTTTAATAAATTACTAAACCTGATGTATAAACCAGCGTAGACTTTTTATATTGGTTTTACATCCAACTATTATTTAGAAATACAGAGCCGCTGTAGGAGCCCTGTTGCTGTGGCTCTAAACAAGTATTAGTAGCTACAAAAATAAAACCGCAGGTGATACTTCAGTGTTAACATCTGTAAGTGCAAAACCTTTTTAATTTTTTTTTTTAAGTTGTGTAAAAATAGAAGATTGAAGTGGTATGCTTTTCTAAGAAATGGAAAAAAAACTGTGTAGCAGGAAGTATGTACGACATTTGCAATTCATAATCACCAAATGTGGTTTTTGTGATAACCAATGAGAATAATCTTACGCTGTGACATACAGGATATTAGTACTAATGAAGCACCACCCACAATGAATAAAAGCCCAGCAAAAAGCAAAAAGAGAGACGGTCAAAATGATTGTATTATTGGTGACATTCCTTTTTCTTCAGCGGGGATGTGAGTTTTTATTGTTATTATACTAGCTACGTCTTAAAAATCAGCTTTGTTGTTTTAATGATTTTCTTTTCTTCAGACACTATTGTACCAATGAAGATGGTTCAGCTTGGAGAATCTGTGACCTTTCAATGTGATCTGCCCAGTGAGTTTAAGGAAAGAGTCATTTACTGGTATAAGCAAAGACCAAGAGATACTCTGAGACAGATTTTGAAAGTGACTGTGAGACAACAACCATCAACGAGCATTGAATTTGAGCCAGAGTTTAAGTCAAGATGGGCGGTAAATAATAATCAAAAATTTAGCAGTCTGACATTGTTGAAGGCAACCTACAGCGATGATGGACTCTATCACTGTGCACTCGCTGCTTGGGCAGGGAACATCGAATGGAGAGGGACATATTGGATGGTTATAGGTAAATAACTCTTTTTCCCCTAAATATTTGCTTCTAAAACTTAACCTTTTGGACATAATAGAACTGTAGGAAACAGAACAATATGTAGACTTAATAGAAACATAACAAGTGAACCTGTCTATTTTTTATTTAACAAAAACATTACAGGTGTATTGGGAATAGTTTAATTGACTTTTAAACTTTTCTTCTGTTATGCAGGGAATACTGCAAAAGTATCCAACTACACTGTCATTCAGCAACCTGCAGCATCCAATCCAGTCCGTGCAGGAGACACGGCTGCCCTTCAGTGTTCAGTTTTGTTTGACTCTGAGAAGATGGCTTGCTCTGAAGATTTCAGCATGTTCTGGTTCCAAGTAAAATCAAATAATACCTATCCAAATATGCTCTACGCAGAAGGAAACAAATATCATGAATGTGAGAAGAGATCTGACTCTGAGAAGAGTTGCAAGTTTAATTTCTCAAAAGTTGTCAACTCCTCTGATTCTGGGATTTTTTACTGCGCTGTGACCTCATGTGGAAAAATATTATTTGGAAATGGAACCAGACTGGAAATTGGTAGGATTTTGTCTCTGATTCTTAATATTAAATAATACGTTTAAAAAAAAATATCAATTACAAATAATATCTTTTGTTGGTTTTAGTGGACAGCACAAGTTTTGAATCTATTGCCCTGGTGACTACAATATCCTGCCTGGTTTTTTCTTTGATTTTAAATGTTGTTCTCATCTGTTACCGAGCTTCGAGGGCAGGGAAAGAAAGTTCTCATGGCAAGTATTACAAAAAATTTTGATTTTTGTTATTTTACGTCGTTTATCTGGGACTGTGTAAAAAGAATGCCTTGTTTTAAATAGATATAACTCCTTTTCCATTTGTATTCTCTGTAGATTTGCCGATTTGGTGTAAAGTTTGTTTTATTTCTTAGCAGGAAGGACTTTGGCATAATTGCAACAATAAGTTTTGAATCCAACTTTGAAATTATAAATTTGTTAAATATGTATTTACATTGCCTTTGTTTGCATATATGTGAAACTTAGCAAATTTGTAACTAAGTATAAGTAACTATTTTGTTCACATCTCTAAACTTAAGTAATTTGTTTCTTACCAAACCCGTCTTTTAAAATGCTCCAAATTGTTCATGTAATTTACAGTGCAGTCCAGCCTTTAATTATATAAAATTAAACAGGAGCTAAAGCTTTTGACACTTCTTACCTACCTTAAAGTATGTTCGCTTCTTATTTCTGCATATTTGCTCACAACTATTACGTGACTTGTGTCACCATCAAATATAACAGGTTTAAACATCCACAGTAAATGGATGGAGTGTATAACCTCCTGATTTTTTTGTTAGGGATGGAGAGCACCACTTCACAAGAAACTCTGCACAGGTTGCGGCAGAGAATACCCGACCCTGTAAGTAAAATGGATTGATGAACAATAATTTTTTGCTTTGTTCATATTCAACAGCTAATTGCACTAATTTTATTTCCATCTGCTCCACAGGCTGACAGTGGAAACAAAAACTATGCTGCCTTGGATTTTTCTAAAAGTAAGAAAAAACGTGGAGGCAAGAAGAAAAAAATGGAACCGCAGGAGTGCTGTTACTCTGAAATTAAAGTCTAAGCATTAATAAATATTGGTGTGAATAATTGGACATAACTCTTCATGTAGAATATTTTAACATAGGTTTCAACCTATGTTAAAATATACTGTAAGATTTTATGACTTCTTAAGATATGTTGCTTTGCTTGACGGGTTTTATTAACATATAGCGCATGTCTTTTTGAAAAGTTTGTATTTTTATTTTTATGATTAGCATGATCCACTCCTGTTGTAATCATTGTAAAGTTCTTGTAATCACCTGTAAAGTTCTTAAACTAAAGAATTTGAAATAACAGAAATTACTTTGTATAACTGAACAACTTACAGAAGTATTTCTCACAAATATTGAAGGGCTTAACAATGTGTACCGGTGATCACCTTTCTGCTGGAAAAACATTTTGAAAATTGGGTAATTTTTGGTAAGATGATTAAAATGTTTTTTCTTGTTTTGCTTTTTGGTGTCTGGGACTTTATACTCTGTCCCAATTAGTTATTGTCCAGAAGTAGTTGAATATTATAATTGAATGTTAAAGAAATTACTCCTATTTCACATTAATTTTCACAGTTACATATATTTCTCTGAATCTGCTTTTAAGTTTTGTTCAGAATTTCATAATTTTTATTGTAAATACAATATCAATTTCCAGTTAGAAGAATAACAATGCAACAGCTTGGTTTATGTCATGTGTATGCACAATATAGAATCTTATTTAATACTCACTGGTATTGATTTATTTGCCTGACTCATCAGAAGAAACATTGCAAAACAAAAGATTTGTAAAGTATTGTTTCTCATGCAGTCTACAAGTTCATTAAAAAACTTTCACCATTATTTTAGATCAAATATTTTTCTTCTATCCAAAAACGCAAAGAGAAAGATTCAACAGTCTCTGATTCAAATGATATCTTAGATTGTTAATACGCAAAGCAGGTATTTGAAATTGTTTTCTGACATAAAGCGAGCAGTGACAGTTTATTAATATATTTTCAGTGCAATATAACTATGAAAGCCTTTACAGCTATTTTAATTTTATAGTGTGAAAATAAAGGGAATGATGTGAGAAAGTTTTTATTAACTGGTTAAGTTAATCAAAGTTCATCAGAAATTATAGTACCATTCGGGAAGCTTCTTCGTAAATATCCATTTAAAACCAAAATTATTAGTTGAACCAAACTAACTTTTTAATTTAACATAAATTGATGTTTTGAATTTACGTTGGACAAAATGGCATTGACAACAATTTTACAATTGCATCAGTTTTGCAGCCTATTAAAGCTAAAATCATTTTTATGCCTATACTGAAACAAACAAATGAAACATAAAATGAACAAAGCCAGTATGCGGCTTCCGAAAACAACCAAAAGCTGAGCGTAGTGTTACATATTGCATCAACACACTACACAGTGGCAGTCAAAGAATAAAGACATAAGAAAGGCTATGGTTTAGATGTGTGCTGACAAAGTGAAGACTTATATAGCGATTTGTTTAGTGAGGAGGAAGAGGAAATTAGTAGCAACTTGCTCAGAGATTTAAAAGCATTCAGTGATAAGTTTAGTCTCTATATCACCACAACGATGACAGACTGCCTGTCTTCTGTAGGCTGACTATGTACGTCTATGTTTCAGGAGCTGGTGAGAAACTAAGTAAATTGTGATGCTTAACATCTATTTCTGTTTGCATTTAGTTTATTTACTAAATACATGTATTTCAGGAGCTAAATGGAATTAATGTGCATTGCGTACACATAAACCCATTCCCACTCATCAATGTACACAAACACTGACTCACAGATCAGCAGGCAACTTGGGGTTGAGTGCCTTGCCAAGGGGCACATCGACATCTAACAGGAAGAACCTGGAATCCACAATCTTCGCACTGAGGTCATTTTCACACCAAGAATTTCAAAGCATTTCAGTATTTTTTACTTCAATGTCCTCCAATTCTGAGTTACATTGTTGAATAAAGCATTAAAATGTATGACAAGACAAAAAAAAAAATAGAACTTATGAAAAAAATAGCTATATACATCTATTTTCTAAAATATAAAATGAGAGCAACCATAACTTCACACTTCAATTAATAGCATGAAGACTTTTAAAGATAAAAATGCTCCCATATGTTTAAATTGCTTTCACACAATGTATTTACATGACATAAAGGGAATCTCTAAAGCGTACTATATGGACAAGAAGTTGTATTTAAAATTTTACTTGTGAGTACACACTTTCATCCACTGGTTTCTTCTTTCCTTTCTTTGCTTTCCCTCCCGAGAAATGCAATGCTGCGTAGTTCACATCATTTTCAACATCATCCTGCACAAAATAAATAGCAGTAATAATGTTCATGTTTCAACAACAAAAAAGTGAATAAAAATGTATTTGGCAGATATGATTACTTACATCATCTTCTTGTTGGCCCAAATCTTCATGTCTTGATGTTGTGTCTAAAATAAAATGACATGTAAACCATAGTTTCACAAGAACCAATACTTCACTGAAAAATGTTATCTTTTTGTTCTAAAATTGATATCTCTAAACACTTCCAAGTCTTTGAAGATGAGAAAGGTTTTCACAGTAAAGACTTTTCTTATCTGTGCATTTTAGTGCTAGAATATATTAAAAAAAACATTAGATTCAATAAATAATGCTTACCTTTAATATGTTTCTTGGCTTTTTTACATATGATGGCAATATGTAAAACTACTGAAATTATCAGGCAAATTACTACTGTAACCAGAATGATAAATGCAGAGTCTGATTTCTCTAGAAAAGAAAAGAACAAATTGGTTTTTAAGGAATAATTTTAATTATTAATACAATTTATGTAAAAAAAAAAACACCAATATTCTTACCAGCTTCAAAAGCTGTCCCATTTCCAAATAATATTTCTCCACAAGTGGCTATGGCACAGTAGTACGTCCCAAACTCTGAGCTGCTGACATTGTGAAAGAAGCTATGAACACATTTCCTGTCATGTTTCCACGTACAGTCATCTTGGTTGACTCCATCCGTGAAAATGATTTCAGGGTGAGATTTAGGTGACCTGGCTCTGAACCAGAACACACTGAGGCCTCCTGGACAAGCCCTATTCTTAGAGTGAGAGAGAACTGAACACTCCAGAGTTGCAGAATCTCCCAGTCTGACTGCATTTGCTGGTCGTGACCGCTGCACAATTGTGTAGTTCATTGTTTTGTCATCGTTTCCTGCATAATAAAAAATGTTTAGCAACATTAATGGTAACACTCAAGAGTGAAGCCTTTGAATATTCCTAATGCATTAAAAAATACAATCAGACTATAAGATAGCTTTTACTGTTCATGTAATGCACAGATTTCTTTTTTTTTTTCAATTTTACACAAGCATGGTATACATTACATTCTTTTTGTCATGATTTGTGGTAATAGGTGGTGAGGTAGACGCAGTGAAGCCAGGTTGTAGTAAGAAAATGAAGATTTAATGGTGATGAAGGTCTACAGACAGTCCAGGCAGGTGAGGATTAAGGCAAGGTACTCAAACACTGGTAGTAACTGGCATTGAAATAAACCAATGAGAACTGAGACAAGACGTAGACAAAGAACATTCGACAAGGACCCAACAGGGGAACACAGACGGGCTTAAATACACCAGGAGTAATCACAGGAAAACAAGAGGCAGCTGGAGGCGATCCAGGGGAAGGCAGGACAATACGGAAACTCAACTGAACACAGAGACCAAAATTAACACACAGAAAAACCAAATCCTCACACTTCTGCAATTGCAAATCATTAATATTGTTAATTTATTTTTATTCAAACAATTTTCTAATAGGCAGCTAGAATGGCATCTCAAAATAAAATGTCAAAATTTTGAAAAAAAAATAGTTTTGTTTGCATGCCATTAAAAAAAACAGCTCACAAAACAATGTGTCAAACTCATTTTAAGGTCTCAAATGTCCTCAAAGGGTCAATGGTGGCAAAATGTTTTGATAAACTTACCATTAGCTAATGGTTAAAATAATAAATGAAACTGCTCTCTCTGTATTTGATAAGTACTTCTTAAAACTAAATAATATTGAACATCTTATCACATTAATGCTATTTGGCATTATACAGATAAAAATTACTTTGATTTTTTTTTCAAAGTCTCCATTTGTGTGTCCATCCAGAGTTTAGAAGACCACATAAAAAGTTATGAAAGGACCAGATTTGGCCGCCGTAACTATTCATTTTTGAGTACGAGACGTGATATAAAACTTTCTCAGTTACCAAAGCTTTTTAATTATCGCTGATCAGCGTTTTGGATGTTTCAACAGGTATTTTGACTATTTATTTTTTGGTGATAAACTCCCTGTCTTTGAGATATCCTCTTGCCATCATCATAATATATATCTCCGTCTCCAGATTCTCTATCAAGCCACGGTTCTCTACCTGGGCCACCATAACATGTTACCATTACTTCCCATCAGAAGAACAAGTTGGAGTAAAATGAATACCTTTTATTGACAAATAGATCCCTCTCCAGGTATTCTCAGTCCAGTCAAGGATCGCACAGTGATAGATTCCCTCGTCTTCTTTAGTTGTCCTCAGAATTGTGAGATTGGTGGTTTTCTTGTAATATGTTGTCTTCAATCTTGAGGCCGACACCCCCGGTCCATACTCGGGGTCGGTATTTTTACGCAGCATTGTAATCACTTTCAGAGTATCACCTGCGCTCTGCTTGTACCAGTGGAGACTTTTAATACCCAACCATTCATTTGGCAAAGTACACGTCAAAGTTGCAGGTTCACCGAGTTGAACTGTAATCACTGGAACCAATGTACCTAAATAAATAAAAAACAAGAATGAAGTAAAAATTACAAAGGATACAAAATTAAGTCATACAAATGAATGTAATTGCTAAAATATCTAACAGACTTGTAAATAAATAATAAAATATCTATTTAAGAAGAACTTACATCCCCGATGAACAAGGAGCAGTGCAAGCCACAAGAAAATCATCTTCACAATGTCTTTATTTGGACAGTTGATGGTATTTAAATGAAAAAAGGAGGCGTGGTATTCAAAATGTCCGATGCATCTGATTGGTTATACCAAAATATACCCTGAAAGTGCATTTCCTCTGCTTCTATCTCATCCTTCACAAACTGAAATGTCTTCTATTCACTATTCTTACGATCTTCTAAAACATGGGGGATGAAGACATCATTCAGAGGCAAAAACAAACTGTTACAATACTACAGTAAGCTCACATTTTTATTAAATTTTTAAAACAAACATTTAATCAGAATTCTAACATGATTGTTTCACATGTGAAACTTTTTTAAACCTACAATTGATTTAGTTTTGATTCTAATTCACAAACATAACATGATTCACAAAGAAACTATGTAAATGTGTTTATTTTGGGGAGTTTTGTGTGTTTGGTAATGCTCTTGAAACTCTTGAGCTCTGATCTAGTCTTGACCCTTAAATTTAAATCTCGTAATATATTAGTATGTCCAAAGATTTTTGACTTAGTTCAACCTTAGAGGCTCTACCATCTTTACAAATGCAAAACTTGACAATGTTTCTATGTTTTAGGCTAACATAGACCTCCACAGATAACATGTACTCTGTTATCTGTGGGGTTGATCTGTCCTTATAACAGACTGAAACACCTCTGGTGACACATCTTCTTCAAATCATGTCTTTAAATGTGGAGTACAGTCTTGGCTCTGAGTATTGTGGTACTCTTATACAAGTTGAAAAGGGAAGGAGGATTGAGATCACCATAAAAACTGTTGTCAAACTGGTGGCAGTCTGTCAGAGAAGTAAAAAAAGAACACAAAAATAATATATACAAGTCATTGACCCAGTTATTGTTTTGCAAGTCTCAAGATTTTATCCTAATGTACTAAGTTAATTCTCAAGTCAAGACAGGCCACTGTCAAGTCCCAAGTGTGAAACTTTGAATTTTACATCTTTTTGAATCTCTTTCTTTTCATCAATGTTGCAATAACATAAACATCAATAATAGACCAAGTGTTCTTTTTTAAATCTGTGTTCATCTCAAGTCAATAAGAAACATGTGCAAACGAACTTAAAAAGTAAAAAAATCATTCTAACTTCTATATTGTTAGAAGTTTAGCTGAATTGTGCAATTCAGCTAAACTTAGCAGCAAGAATAGTCTGATTTTTCAGACTAAAGACTCCATGATCAGACTCAATGCACTGACTGCAGTAAACAATGCATTTATTCTCTACATTTCCTGACACAGATGTATTCAAATATGCAAATTGATCTACTGATGGAACCTGGCCCCCTTTATCGTTATAATGGAGAGAAGAGAGATTCCTAACTTTAGGTTAAGAACCCATTTTCTAAAATGGACTCCCGCTCAACATCTACCAACAAACTGGAACGAACAAGCTGCACGTTATTCTTGGATGAGCTTGTAGGACCGTATTTAAAATAGTATCAATGTTAAAGAATGCTAATCACACATAGTTAGCTAAAGTTATCTATATCATTGTAGCAAAAATAAATCATACCGTTTTTTTATGCATCTTCAAATGTCGAACAAAGTTGGAAGTTGCTCCATAGCTGTCTGTAATTCTCTTCTTCCATATTTTTCATGTTGACTTTTTCTGTTGAGTTCTTCGCTGTATTCAAAATAAATTACTATTGGAGCATATTTGTTTTGAGCTTTTTTTATTTTTAAATCTGGTTAATTTGATTGGCTGCACTTGTATATCCAGAGTGTGAAAAAACAGTCAGATGGTCTGAGTTTGCTAATAACGAATGATTGAAATGAATTAATAGTGCACAATTTTTAAATATGTTTTTTAAATATGTTTTAAACTTTAGACGGAGTAAAATGCCAAGTATTTTCAAGTAAACAGGCTTGAGTCTAACTCGAGTCAAGTCATGTTGTGCAGTATCAGGTTGTGTGGGTGTAACACGGTAGAGAAGAGTATTATATATTTTAGATCAATGGGCCAATAGGTTCGGCTATCGGAGCACAGTGGAGTGTCTAAACGACACACAAAGGCAGTTGGAAAAACTTAAAGAACAACTGGCTTTAGTGAAATAAACCATAAAGTTGACAAACAGTTGTACGAGACAACAATTACACATGAAAATACAATTACACGCAATAAAATACATAAAATAATAATACTTGGCCAAGCGCTAATTCTCAGTTTTAAATCTTTTGGGTGCATCCTGGTAATCTGAATATTAAATCATAATGGACAACAGATTAATCCATTTCAGTTCCAATTCAGTTTCGACTCAACACCGTTCACATGAGGAGAATTTCCTACACAGCAGTTTGTTATAATGTCCCAAATAAAAACTTGTCCAAAGGGTAATGTCCAAAATTCCAGGGTGAAACAATAAAAGTGACAAAAAGTCAGTCAGTCGTCTCACACATAACCAATTGTGTGTGAAGATGTGAGTGATGTAGGCCTACCACACCGCAGGGTGCAGCAGGACTCCAGATGGAAAAGAAGGAATCCAGCTCTTTCTACGTCCAGGTGGGAAGGCTCAGTCAAAGTCACAGGAGGAATCCACCTCAGGAACAATCCAGCATAGAAAAAAAACCTGACCTGTCAACAGACAGGACCAGCAGAAATATGGACATTTTATTAAGCTGTTCTAGCTTTAATCCTTAAATTATGTTTCTCTAGACATTATATTTGACATCAATTCGTTATTAATTGCTCAAGTTTGCAATAAAACAATTATCTTACCTCAATACAGTATTTCACAGCATTATCAATTTACCTTTTAGTAAATTGCAAAATAAATTTTTCAAACACAATGTTAAACATTAGATTTTACCCAAAAGCAGTAAAAGTTTACATCTGAATAATTAAATGGTTCAAATAAAGGCTACTACTCAACAATAATGTCACAAAACAGAGCAAAAACCGAAATGAAAGGCACATAATATGCTCACAGATCTCAATGCGACATGTTTGGGACAATAATAGAGCTTTGGAACGTGACATCATTGCTCAGCGCCATCTTTGTGGCCACAAACAAACAACAAAAACGACTGTCTCACAGATATTTTGAATCTAAGTTACTTAAAATAACTTAGCAATTGTATGAACTTGCTGCGTTATTGGGTGTAATGTCCGATCACACTACCGAAACAGTAAAAAAATGGAAAACGGATTTTCGTTTCACTGTTTCCTGCCTGTAAACAACGCAAGGGGGCTAAGCTATCGGAGCTAACGAAAAGAAGACGAATGTCCTGGGTATCAGCGGTGGGACGTCCTGATTTTACATTGTCCAACATCTCAAGATACCTACAAGTTTCCTCAAGACATTTCTATTCTGGTGAGTGTCTAAATTCGCTTTATTTGTTGTGTCAGTTTGTTGTTATGATTTTGTCCGGGTGTGCTCATGTTCAGTTTATGTTGAGTTCATTTAAGTGGGTCAACCTTGTTTAGGTCTGGCTCATATTGTTTATGTAGAATAGTCCGAGTTTTGTCAGTGGACATCGAGGTCATTCCATTATTGTGAAGTAAACTATTTTACTAGTGTTTATCAAATTTGGAGTATTAATACTGATGTGTGTTCCGTTATGTCCTCTTAAAGGCAAACCGACGTATGAAATGGATTAGCACTGCGAGGTAAACGTCGCAACATCGGACCGACATGCGCGTCAATTAAAGAGGCGATAACGTAAGACCATGGAGGATCAACAAGTGGGGGAGCAAGTTACAGAGACTGTGCTTTCATTATTTACCCAAGAAAAGGTAAATAATGAAAACACAGTAGCGGAGGCTATAGAAGAGGAGCAAGTTGGAGAGGCTGAGGCGGAAACGCCAGCAGAGGAGCTCAGCAAGGCGGCACACACTGAAGAGGAACATGAACCATTTGTGTTGAAACGTGTACAGTTGGAAGTGGCTGTTTTCTCTCATTTAATAATTTAATGTGGTAAACATTCATGAAACGTTTGATTCAAGCACTTCAAGTTGCATGTAAACAGGTGATGAAATTAATCAAATTTTAAGTAAAAATTTGATATTTAAAATATTTCAGGTAATAAACATACATGTAATGAAAGATTATATTTTTAAATAAACATTTTATGTGATTAAAGTAAACAACTATACAATCAGACATTTTGCAGTCAACATTTAAAGTAACAAACCAGATGAAAGAGCACATCTTTAAACCTTTAATGTGCAATTAAACATTTCAGGGTAAACAATAAAGGTGACAAGTAAATGTTATCACACTTTAAGTAAATATTTGTTGTATTTAATATATTTCAGGCAAGATAAGAACATATAATGAAATAGATCCTGTCCTAGAATTCTATGTAATGGAATATTACAAGTAACAAATGTGATGATCATCTGAGGTAATACATTTGATGAGCTTTTAAAAAAAAAAAAAAAAAAAATTCTAAATATAAATTTAGTTAAATAAAAAAGGGGGTCAAAATTGAATAAAAATGTACCTCATCTATACAGTTTAGTAGAACAATTTCACATGGATTTTGAGTTAATGTGGCACACGATTTGGAAGCTATTGAAGAAAACATATTTAATACTAAAATTATTTAAAAGACTGAATATGACTTAAAATTTTAAGAGGATAGTGTGCTTTGTGTAATAGCATGAATTACCACTTTTTTGAATCAGCTGGTCACAAGGCAAGGAGTGTTTGTTTCGGAAATTGACGGTCCCTATGTGAACCTCCGAGCTCTTGAGGAGGGAGCGGTAGAGAACAGCTGGCCGGAATTAGCCTTCATAAATCGGATCAACCCTGAGCTAAACGCCCCTTACTCTGCGGAGCGCGAATATCCAGTATCCAACTTGAAAACAACTTCGCTGCGCTGGTAACAATGAAAACGCCGGAATAAAGTTTGTTTTGGTCTGTGGCTTTTAAAGATGGCGCCGAGCGACTGCGCGAGACGTAAACGTCATACGCAGTGACGTAGGTTCCAAAACTCTATATGGTGGCTCTCAATACGGACACTAGGTAATGTAACAAGGCATATTTTTCATGATTTAACCTCAATAATACAGACTTTCATCGTGAATAAAGTAAGAATATACTATACTTTAGGCTTTACCTTCAGCTGAACGGAGAACGAGATGAACTTCCAGGAACCAATAGCTAATAAGAGCTAACGAGGCTAACGAGGTAGCTCTAACAGTGCTCGGCAGAAAAACTGAAGTTTACTCACTTCAACAACTTCCAG
>CAEGAE010032745.1:0-10072 GCA_903067095.1 Girardinus metallicus | reverse complement strand
TATATATATATATATATATATATATTTATTTATTCACATTTATATATATTTATTTCTGCGCCTAGAAATTCTGTCCATGAAAGTAATGAACAGAATCGGTGACAATCAGCACACCCTCCGGTCCCCCTTTTTGAACAGGGGGACCACCACCCTAGACTGCCAATCCAGGGGAACTGCCCCCAATGTCCATGCAATATTGCAAAGTCGAGTCAGCCAACACAACCCTACAACATCCAAAGCTTTAAGGAACTCCAGGCGAATCTCATCCACCCCCGGGGCCCTACCACCGAGGAGCTTTTTAACCACCTCATCCCCAGAGATTGGAGAGCCCCACCCAGAGTCCCCAGGCTCAGCTTCCTCAATGGAAGGCATGTTGGTGGCATTGAGGTGGTCTTCGAAGTATTCTGCCCACTGGCCCACAACGTTCCGAGTCGAGGTCAGCAGCACACCATCCCCACTATAAACAGCGTTGGTGCTGCACTGCTTCCCCCTCTTGAGACACCGGATGGTGGACCAGAATCGCCTCAAAGCCGTACGGAAGTCTTTCGCCATGACCTCTCCAAACTCCTCCCACACCCAAGTTTTTGCCTCAGCAAATCAAACAGAGAAAACACAGTGACAAGTCGACACAAAGATGATGAATGACTACATCAGTGTTTCGCCAGTAGGGGTCAGTATTTCTCCACCAAAGACAAAGAGATCGCTTGAGAAATTGAGTTCTCAGAGAAATAACACCTCATCAGACAGAAAGGTCGCATTGTGCACCGGTGCAGGATGTGTGCAAGAGCATCTGCGGTGGCAAGCGGGCGGCGGTGCTGGAATCCCCACGTTCGCCAATAGGCCAGAGCTGCGCTGAACTGCGAGGGCCGTTCGAGGCTGCTTGCAGCTTTAATATTCATATTTTTCTTACCTTCCAACCATCCAACATGTATTGAGTTAAATAGACTTTTTAGTGGGAAAACAACATGTAGCGAGGTAAACAAAACAGCACAGACTAATAACATGTTGACACACACATTACTTTATTGCAGTTAAAGTCTGAGATTTGACTGACAGTTTTTGTCCATGGAAGCTGAAAAAATTATGAATTTGGCATTTAAGCATGAAGTTAAATACATCAAAATTTCTAAATGTTCTTAATATGCAGATTCTGTTTCAATGGTCAAAATGTGCCCCAGTTATATCACTCAATTTTGTACGAATACAAAATTTGGAAAGTGTTTCGAACCAAACATTGAGCCTTGTCCAATGGCCTATCACTGTGTGTCTCTGCCTTATGTCTCCCATTGCTTTCTCTTACACTCAGTCTCAAGGGCAGCTAACAAACACAGTAAGACACATGTAGTGCATGCTGCTAAAGTGTTTGGCTGCCTTGTCATCCATGGTGTGTATCCTCCAGATGGCACACAGTCAAATTTAAAGACAAGTGTGTCTCACAAAAGCTTTTCACACAGCTGTCACTTTGTCTTAGGTGAGAGAGAGAAAAAAGAGAGAGAGAGTGAAAATGGAATGAGAAATGAAATATTTCAAACCAAGCAGGGACAGTGAAGCCCAGGTGCCTAAATGGTCAGCATGGCATCAAACAACATGGCTGAACTCAGATCCATTTTCACATGTGGGGTGGAGACCTTGTTTCATCAGAATCACACTTGTTCACAAAATCTCTTGAGAGCACTTGGAAAGTCTATGAAAGTATTATTCTCAAAGTTTGAAGGTCCTAATTTAATGTTTTTGGGTTTAGGATACACTGCTAAAAACTGAATTTAAGAGTGGATTGTTTGCTTTAATCCGAATCTAGTGTAGAAAGTCCGGTTCGTTTGGGGAAGTGTGAATGCGCAAATTGGACTCCGATGCGGACCAAAAGAGCAAACTCTGGTTTGCCCACAAACCGAGGTCTTAGCGCGTTTCGAATGTGTATGTGAATGCCAAACAGACCCGAGACGGCTCTGAAAGCAGGAAGCGGACTAAAGTGCATTCTGGGTAAATATAACCAAAACAAACACGCTTGTCTTGTGTTGGCGGGAGAAATGGTTCATGCTGAGCCCATTGTTGCCGAGGGTTTGTTTGGCACAGTTGCAAAATACAAAAGAGAAATCCTACAATCGCTAAAATCTGAAGCCACCCCATTTTTGTTAGAAAATTGTGCTCAATGTCTTCTTCAGAGGTTTCTGTGTTGCTTCCTGAAGTGGTTCTTGGTGTGGCGCCACCACAGGTGAGGGGATGAACAGGTTGCTCAGAGGCTTTAGTTTGTTTGAAACAATGAAGTGTGAAAGCGAACCGCACCAGCTGAAAATGTAACAAATGGTGCCAATCAATCCTGGACTATCAGGAGTGAAAATGCCCTCAACCACATGAAGAGGAATTGAAAGTTTTAAAGGTAAGAAATGAGGAAAAACAGATTCCATTTACATATTACTTAACATAAAATAGACATATTTCAAAGTATTGAGTTTAGATGCAGAAAGACAAGGCATTTTTAACTGATACTCTGCTAACCTGCTGATTGTGTCAAATTGTTGGGAAAATTTTCCGACAACGGCTTATGTGACTTTACATAAAACTCAGAAGTACATGTTAATCTTGAACAATCCTTTGTGTTGTGGAAATAATAATGTAATATTTTAAAAGAAATTAGTGGATACAAAAAGAAAGCTTGATGTGGCTCCAAAGTATCAAACTGTGAACCTTAATCTGTAAAATTGAACCTCAAACCCAACTAAGGACTCCACATTCAACAGCCCACAAAAGGGGTTTAAACAGACATTCAGATAGTTTTATGAATGTAGATGTGAGATTAACAAAAGAACAAACACACACACACACAAACCTCATGCAGGCAAAGATGAATAGGCCAATGTCCATACATTAAGGCTTACCCAGTTGGAGACTGTTCTTTGACAGTCTTTTGTATTAAGCTTCTTATTCTTC
Organism: Girardinus metallicus; assembly: GCA_903067095.1. NCBI lineage: Eukaryota > Metazoa > Chordata > Actinopteri > Cyprinodontiformes > Poeciliidae > Girardinus > Girardinus metallicus. The sequence goes on along the minus strand of CAEGAE010032745.1, from coordinate 7,144 downwards.
TGTGCTGCTTGTATTTTTCAAAGTGACACATTTTTCTTGCATAGAAATTGATTGTAGACATTCTGTGTTCATGAAAAGAAACAACAAGAAACAGTTAACGTTCACAAATCTCCATAGTAAATACCTCTAAACGCATTCACCTTGGTCTGAAAACACTCATCATTTGCCTCTGACACACATCAGCTGACAGGCTGAGAATTCACAGGAAGCAGAATCCTGAAAATAGAGTTTAGTTAGTTTCATTTTAAAGGGATAGTCTTGAAAAATATGGAAAATATAGAATTTTATTTTATAATAATAATTCTTTGGTCTGGCAGAGTGTTAGGTCCATACTAAGAAAAAATGAAATAACTGGGATGATGGTTCATCTGTCACCCAAATAACATTTTACCAATCCGATTGTGCTGTAAATAGGAATATGCTCTAAAGTTGTTTTTGTTTCAAGTCCAAGAACATTAGCTCAAAAAATCGTTGCTGTAAATTTCCAATGTTTCTTGGCATAACGTTTTACACCCTGACACGTTAGACACCTCCAACAAAACAGGATGAATAAATGAAGGTGGATGCAGGTGTGTAGAAACTTCCTCATAAGGGCAGGCTCCACTTTAAATGTCCTTTGCAGATATAAATTCAGCCTATTTAAATGATTTAACTTGTTGACCAGAAACCCCAAAACTCAGGATTGTTTTCTTTCTTCACAAGAAAAGTCTTTGCCGGTTTTAGACGCACAGAAAAAAACTCAAAAAAAAAAAAAAAACATGACACCTTCTGACAGAATAGTGGAAATGCAGATCACTGAGAAGTAAATAACTTTTGGAACTGTGTCACAAATGCAGGATATTTAATTAATCAAATTTAAACTTAAAAAAAAAAAACATAGTTCAAGGACAAAAAAATCCAAAACCGTGAAGCAAAGAAGTGAGATACCAAGTAAATCCTAAAATAACAGAAACATAAGCAGAAGACGACTGATCAAACCATGGGGCAAAGCGTGACTGAGCAGCCGAAGCTTCAGTGACTGAAGAAGAAAATGAAACTGCTTACTGAGGAGAAGTGATCAGTGGAACAAAAAACAGATGAGACTAATTAGCAGCGTGGGAGAAGCTGAGGGTGAAACCAGAGAACAAAGAGCAAACAAGAAAGATTCAATTAGGAAGAATGCCAGAACTGGAACTAAACACAGAGACCAGAAGCTAGAAACCAGAACGCAAACAGACATGGGAAACGCTCAAAACCAGCAGGAGACTGGAGAACCCAGAAACAGAGAAAAAACTGAACAGAAAGGATCAGAGCATCGGAAATATAAACTATCAGGAAACTACCTACAAAAGCTCATAAACTAAAACTTAATTACACAACAGAACAAACACAAAAAACTCTATTTCAATGAAATTTTTTTTTTGAGCATCACATTTAGCGTCTTAATAGTGACCTGTCGTGCTTCCTTGAACATATTAGAATAGGTCTATTGATCATAGAAAATATGGCCATTAAATTTTTTTTTGTGCAAACTTTCATATTTTAACACAGCTCTAATGTGCTTTACAACAAACACACCAACCTCTCAATGGAGATGTGTCAAAATAATTTGAACAGTTTCATATTGTTCAGAAAGGTGATCAATGAAGAACGAAATCAAACTGAGCCACACTGTTTAGACCTCTGTCAATCATCTGTTGAACGCCACGCTTTAAAAAAAAGAAAAAGAAAGCAACAAAGAAGAGGAAGGAACTGACTACAAATCTAACAATTATGTTCTGTTTGAATGATAGTTGCATTGTTTTTAGGAAAGAACCTCATTCTAATTTGCGAAAGATGATAATCAGTTAGTTCAGTCAAATGGTTGTTTGGTCTGTAATTTATACTGATATGTGGAGTTGCCTATTTAAAAAAAGACAAAAATTTAAAAAAAAGGGATTTTTTGGAAATTAACATAGGTTGCTGTTTCACTTACCGTACCAATACCGATACCTTAAAAAATGACTAACATTGGTCGATATCAATGTTGATACCGGTATATTATGCTTCCCTTGTAATTATTTCCACTCTTTTTTATTTTAAGGTCATTTTTATACCTGTTGACTTTTGAAACCCTATCTGAAATATATTAATTTATTAGAGGGAACACTTTAATACGCTAAGAACAAAAGTCTTCTTTAATTAGACTGATTGAAGTGTTTCAAAACTTGGGTAAGTGTTTGCTCTTTTGGAAATCAAAATATGGCCACCTCATGATCACCATTATAAAAATATGCTCTCAGAAATGGTTAAGTAGCACATTAATGATACCCAACATTCAGTAGAATAAACTCCTGGGGTTAATTTTGTTTCAGCCATCATATCTAGTTCATATGAGAACTAGAAATCAGCTGACTGAAATGACCTCATACAGTGTAAAGAAATGTTATACGTGTCAAAATGATTCTCATTCACTGCCAATATGAATGGATTTGCAGAATTGTCCAGTCGTTGCTTCGGGGCACCTTTTCCTCACACGAGAGAATGGCTCGTACTTTCTCTTGGCGGCGGGCTTTGAAGATTTCATGCTGGCTGGATTAGATTTTCAATTTGTGACGGCTTCATCCGTGATTCACTTTTAGATCTCCAGGGCAAGAGTGTATGTGTGTGTGTGTGGGCGGGTGTGTGCGTGTGTTTGTCATACATCTGCACTTTTGGTAAGTCATGCCAGCGCTTGTAACCGTCATTGTGATGCATGTGCACATTTGTGTGGATGTGTTGCTGTTGATCTGAACATGATATTCAGCAGGTATTATTGGGGGGTGATGACAAGCTGTTAATCGCCGCTGTCATCACGATGCCGCTTGGTTTAATGGCTTGGTTTGTTTAAAAAGCACAAATTGTGACATTCTTTCTAATTAGCATTACATAAATGAAACCTATCTTTAGATTGCTGACCACCTTTTTACATGTTTCAGCTGTTAGTTTTACAATTTCTACCAAGTATGTGATGTTGGACGGTGATTATCCTAATCTTTAGCTCCATCTACTGATCATGACTCTGCCTGGGCCATTCTAAAACAATTACCTTCAGTCAGAACAAACATGTTGATACAATTAAAATATTACATTAAACCCAAATCTGCCTGAGGTCTGAATAATTTTGTACTCAACTGTACAAAATATATTGGAGTCACTGAACCACATTTTCTAACTGGAAACATGGAAAATGCAGGAAAGTACTTGAAATCATTATTTGAAATTATTGGAGAAAATGAATTCAAAGTGGATTCCAGCTGACACACGTTTGGCTACAGTGACTAAAAAAGCTACAAAACTACAATCCAAGTTGGCAGAAAAGCAAAGGACTAATGCCTGGGAATCATTTTAGCAAGTTGGCATGCTAACGGCTCTTCTTTCATAAACTCACATCAAAACGTTACAAATGAGCTCTTTTAGAACAGTAAAACAATGAGAGGAGACAGGAAATCCTTAGCGTCTCACCTGTCTGTGAAGCAACTCAAGACCTACTTCAAATTCCTTGATTTATTTCCTGCTGCTTTTAGCTCAAAAATAATTTCTAACTAACATTATTAGCTAGGATAATGTTAGCTAGCTGTTCAGTGAAGCATTCATAGAACAGCTTGATCTGTGCTGAGAGTCAGTGGAGGACACCGCTAACTAAAAAGTTAGTTGTGGTAATCTTAAAGCCCTAATCATAAACATTAGCTCAGCTAATGCTGAATTGCTGTACAGACACGGTACTTAGCAGGAGCTAATGCTAACGACATTACGTCAATTCAAATTTTATCTTCTCTTGAAAGACTATACAACCCTCAAGCAACAATTTAATTTTGATATAATTTACATGTTCTATGATGCCGTTAGATATTGTATTTATGTTTATATCTTGTTTTCTAAAGTCCGCGTTTATTTTGTTAAATAAAATTCTCAAATCATTGAGACTTTTATTTAACTCATTTTATCCTTCATAAAATGCAGTTTTGGTATAATACTTGCTAACACAGTCAAAATGTAAACACACAAAGTAGCAGCTACTTAGTCCATCATTCATTTTGCAACATTTAATTAATTTAAAAAAAAAATCTATTTAGACTGACAGTCTTCTTTATTTACACAGGGACCACCACTAAGGAATCAAAAGTGTGTGACTGGCGTTTTTCTTTGTTAAAATAAAAGAACAAAAAGGAAAAATGCATATTTAAGCTGCGTATGGATTCGAAGAACAACACACAACAAAATTACACGTCATCATAAGTAACAGGTTCATGTAATTAAAGCGAACAAAGTGCTTTTGGCTTCTTTGTCACAGTGTGCGGCCTGCTCACTTCTCAGCAGTGATATTTTCAGCCATTAAATGTGTGGTGGAAAACTTCCCCCAGTGCTCTGACATTTGAATGGCTGCTTGCTGCAGAGAAAGATCACCACAGGCTATTCAGGCGTCAACCATTCAGCTGATGCGTACCAAATACATACTCACTCAAACTGCAAACTCATTCATGCATACATCGGATCCCATTGATACAAATATAAAAAAGCATAGAAGGTCTTATAAGCTCAGATGAAACTATTTCTTCTGATTCCACAGCTGAGGTATTGATTTGTTCTTAAAATATACAGTAAAAAATAAAAAGGAAGTGGTTTTCATATGTCGTTCGTTCACATATATTTTAAACCTCAAACCTGCCAATAAGGAACAAAAATAAAGTAGCGGAGTGTACAAGCAAGCAGCCAAGAGTGAGAGGATTATAGTGACACAGGCATATGTGCACTGTGTGCAGAAAGCCATGCAAATCTAGCAAATAAATGCAAATTATTGTCAAATATATTGCATCACATCTGCTTTCCCACACATTAGTACAACGGTGTATTAGGGGCATCGTAGATGGAAAAGAAAAGAAGAGCAAATTTCCACCCAAAAACAGATTGTTAGATTAATCTCAGAAATTTATAGAAAAACTTGGACATTTATGACTTTCCAAAGTTGAAAAATTTCCAAGTTTCTTGCAGAAAATTTATAGGATTAATTTCAATATTTCTGAGTTTCATCTAGCAATTTTTTTTTACTTGACAAGCCCAGAAATGTCCACTTTTTTGTAGAAAATTTCTGGGATTTTTCTTTTACTGGAAATGTACTCTCTTTTGTTCCCCATCTACAATGACCCTAATCCACCATTGTACATTAGTGATGGGTCATACTCAAAGGCGTCTGCTCTTTTTTTCCCTTTAGTTGTTCAGCTCTCACTCTCAGTTACCATGGTAAATAGCCTGTCCTTATTTTTGCAGTGTTTTGTACGTTTGTTTTTGTGTCAAATAAAAATGTAAAGTTTGATTAAAATATCACACAAAAGTATCGCAGCCTGCTTTCTTAACATAACAGATACATAAAACTAGAAAAGTACAAGGCTTCTCGCAAAAAACAGTTAATGCAAAAGAATTTATTGACATGCAAAATATTCATATTTGCACAGCTAAGCTAAAATACAGCTCTAGATGATAACAAATCAAGAGCCGTCTTGGGAGCTGAAAGAGTGGGCTCTTTTTTTGGGAGCCGTGCCTCAAGATCCGGCTCTCTGAAAAGAGCCGAACTTCCCATCACTAACACACATGCCCCTCAGCGCGTGTCTCTTCTCATTCAGGACATCCACGGGAAAAAGGCTCGGACAAGTGAGCTTAGGCGAAGTTCGTGGTAAATCAGTGTCATCCAAACACTAAACCACCTTCAGAAACTCTACGCAAGCTTTTAAAATGACAAATCTATTCATGAAGCAACATCTGCTGGACGTTCTGTTGCCGTTTACAGAGTTTAAAGGATGTAATAAAAAAACTAGTAACTGTATTGAGGTGAGCTATCCAGAAGCTTTATAATTTTTTGGTCTCCAGATTAAGTAGATAATCAACATGACTATCTGAATAGATACTTGAGGTTATTTCGATTGAGGTTATTTATTAAAACCCAGAAAGCAACATGGCACCCAAACAGAGAAACATTTCCTTTCATTTCAGTCTGTATGAGTTGAATTTAACTAGTGCCTCGCTGCTTGTCCATCCGAGGCAGAGAGATGATTTCGGACTTCACGAAGTCTAAAACAAACTTCATAAATGGTTGCTTTATTTATTATACATATTACTCATTATTTCAACTCGTACGCCGGATAGAATATTGAATACATTATAACCCACTTTTTTTTGTCACAGGGAATAAATTACTCTTGAAACTCAAGGATGGATGAGGAAAGAAATAACGAATTTAAATGATGTTGGGGAGAAAAAAAAAACTGTCAGCAAGTCGTCTTCCAGATCATTTCACAGCTTTCCAATTCTACTTGTTAGCTGTCAATTCCTTCTGTCACTCAGTTCTTGTCTCAGGCATTTCTCACTCAGTCAGTGACCTGTCTCTGCTGGTATGTCTGTGTCCCACTTCTTTTCTCAGCGTCTTGTTAATGCTATACTTGACGCTGCTCAGGCCACAGTATGTGTGTGTGCGTGTGTGTGTGCGTGTGCATGTGTGTCAGTGACGTGCGGTGAGGTTCATAGCTGGTGAGGCACTGACTTCATCATAATCAGATTTACAAATATAGACCCCCTGCATGTTGTTGTTTACATAAGGAAATTTCGCGCATGCGGACAACGCTGGAGGGCAAAAAGACTACATACCATCCAGAGCCGCGCTGCCGCCGTACAATAATTCCTTTAACTCAATCAAACTTGGACATGTAGATATTATTAATTTCGTGTTGTGCTCCACAGCAAAGGGAAAACCCGTTAAAGTACAACTCAAAACCACTTCTTTCTTTCTCTCTATATCAGTGCAGCTACGCGCAGAATCGTTGCCATAGCAACCGACAATGACGCCACAAAAAAAAAACCCACTGAAATATTTCCCACACAAAGAGCAGATCATTCAGTCCGTTGCAGCGGTATGGTTTTAGGCTTAATGTTTATTTTGCGATTATTAATAAGTTATTGCTGTGGTAAAAGTAGAAAACTATAAATATATCGCTGCACTTTACTGTATGGCTAGCTCCCCATATGGCTAGCTCGTTGTTACTGTCTTACTCTGCAGTTGTGGAGTCACAATGTCTGGGATCATGAGCGCCCCCTGCCATGAGGCTAGGGAACTGCCTGCCTCACCTGGAATCTGTTCTCTGCAGTTTCTGATCGC